>SJYO01014064.1:0-55151 GCA_006410555.1 Capra ibex | reverse complement strand
TTTTTTTTTTTTTTTTCCAAATGAAGAAGTACTATGTACACATATAAAAATTCGGTCGTGTCTCTTTTTTTACATGGGGATTGTGTTACCTGGACAGTTATTACTTGAACTTCTACTCATGGTAAATAATCTTTATTTAAAACGAGAAAAATTTTTTTCTTTTGATTTACAATGACTCTATCATGTTCATACCGAAAGAGTTCAATCAAAACCTAAATGATATCGATGGCACCCGACGTTTGTAAGAGGGTGTTTTGTTTGTCGGTAAGGTGTTTACCGTTTCCTAATTTTTTTTAATTTACTTACAACAAGAAAAAAAAGAGTGATCGGAAAGGAATTTTATTCTAAACCGTAATTATAATTTTTATTCACTTACTTATTAATTTTTACCAAATAGAGACTTTTCTTTGTGTCGAATTTTTTTTATCCAACATCTATGTGTCTTACTTTATGTAGATAGTGTGTGTATTTTAAGTCTCCTGTAAATCAACTGTATATCAATCATTGATGTCTGAACAATGTTGTGTGCAACAATAGGGTAAAAAGATGTGAAAGATATATTGTACCTAGGTAAAATATGAGGGTTTTATATATTTATTTTATTCTTATTATTAAAATTTTACGATGGTAATCATATGTGATTAATGATAATCTTTGGTGTACTCCATTTAAATAAAATAAATAAAACACCGTACACAAATGTTGAATTTACAGTAACAGAGTAAAATGTCTATTCCTTTAATACCCCGTTCCCTTTGATATAGCTACATATTAGTTCCAGTATATCGGTCATCCATTGTCTCGATCTTTCCCCCTAGACAAGTGAAATCGTACTTTCGGAAGAGACAGGTAATGTTATTGTGACACGACACTAGGTTCTATATTATGATAAGATTGTAACGGACGTGACGATCGACCTTCAGAAGGAGTGACTGTGTCTAGGTCGTAGACACATAGTTCAAGTAATAACAGTAGATTTCGTCGTCGTATAGGAGAAGTTAATAGGTAAGATGATCGACGTACTATTAAGTATATAATACTTAAGATATACTAAGTGGAAGGGGTAATCACTCAATGACGTCGTTCCGTCTATTTTGACTGAGTATCAAGTCTACAATTTTTCTCTACCTAAAAATTCATTGATATACGTCTCCTTCACATAAGACGTTACAGTCATAAAACTTTTTGTCTTCATGATAGGGACTTAAACAGACAAAACGTTTATTCTATAAGCCCCAATATCGGAAAGAATTTCGATCGGTAGAAATCTCTACTTCGGTTAAGAGTTGTTATACACAGAATTTCCTTCCAAATGACATACGGATTGGACGGAAGTGTCATATTCGACCGAAAAATGTAAATCGTTAGATCGTGGGAGTAGCGTCTCAAAGGTAACACCCCGAAGTACCTTCCGTTCAAAAGAATCGTGAGACTTATATAACGCGGTGAGAGAGACCATACTTTTTAAGGTGACTTTTAGTCGACTATCGGAATACCTTTAAGAAAACATACAATTGATCAAAGGAAAGAGAACGACAAATTCTCTAAGAGAGAATTATAACTAAAAAAAAAAATTGAAAAAGTCACATTACATCTACATCTACAAAACTACATCTGAAGAAACCCAAGTCGAACAAACCCTAAAAGACACGAAGGATCTAGACCTACAGACAAAGGTACTAGACCTACAGACAAAGGAAGGGTCCAATCCTTTAATAATTTGATGATAAAGAAGTTTTTTCAAAAGACGGACAAAAAGAGAAAGAACTGGGGATATTTCAGTTACAATCATGTGAACTGTACCAAGGTCTCCAGAGTGGGATAAGAGTCAAAAATTTTAATAAAAAAGACAATAGAACCCACTAAGGTGATGAGACAGAAGGTCTAATGATAAAGTAAGAAGATGTTGTAGAAGACAACTATGTAAGATGAGATATAAAAGTAAATATCAGTAACATTGGAAGTCGAGATTAACTAATATAAAAAAATTGAGACAATTTTGAGACTGACACAAGTAGGTTGAAGAGGATTCAAGTCACTTGTAGGAATGGAGTTTGAGAAATGTCCCGTCTGACGAATAGAGATAAAGTAAATCAAGAAAAGGACCACAAAACAGAATAAGGAAACAAACCTTGTATAAAGAGACATAAGAGTTAAACGGGTTAAAGGGCAAAATAAAGATACATGACTCGTCCAGGTGATACACAAAACTAGAACCTCTTCACCGAAATACCTTATAGGATGATCCATGTCCTACGTACTCGTATGAGGGGAGACCGGTAGTCTCGATCTACAAGGTCCCCATGTAGGTCTCACTCGACATATACGAGAAGATAACACCGTTTCGGTTATTGATCCATAGATATCCGCTCGCCCGGGGACCGAGTCGTCGGACACTCCTGGATTGAACACACCAACAATACCCAAACGACCATCCACCTCGTCCTTTGGACCGCAACGACCAAAATTAAGGTCTGTCATGTGTGGACCCCATCTAAGTCACCACCCGTCCCGTCAGATGGGTTCTCCGACCGAGACGTCGGATCACCAAGTACTGTCGACGTCTGGACAACCATCTACCTCGTAAAGTGGGTACACCGACCGACACACCGAGTCGGGAAGTACAGATGACGTTCGGACGACCTCCCACTCCGTTCGGGGACCTTGATCGTCCGATCTGTTTCCTAAGACTTTACCACGAAGGGTCGTGACCACGGTCACCACTTTCTTGTTCTAGAGTTTTTACTGACGACGGTTCGCTGACGTAAAGGGTCCACTCAAGACCGGCGGAGGACGGAGAGACTCCTTGAACGGTTCTAGTCGTGTACCAAGACTGAGTCCGTAAAAAGGTCGACGATGTAGACGTGAACGTCCTGAGTCTCTTATACTCTAAAGTACACAGGAAAGTCTTACCTCAGAGACCGTCGGGAGACCGAGAGGACTTACATTCGAGAAGACTAAAAGTGTCTGATTGAGAGACTCCCGAACAGGAGGACCACGTCTTGGGATACGAACTCTCGAGGAACACCCGAAGTCTAGGGAGTGAGAAGTCCCTCCTAAGGACACCAACACTATCAGAGTGACACACACTCAGTGATTTACCCTCCACACCTAGGATTGACATACTGTAGAGGTAGGGAGGATAGGTAGTGGGACACCAAGGAAGAAATATAGGAATCGACGTCTTTTATAAAGGACAATCAAAAGTCCAGAAAGAGTATCTATTGATAGGAACTCACATGGGTGCCCTCCATCACTCTAGTCCAGTAAACTGAGGTGGTAGAACTAAGGGGACGGTTTTGTAAAAGTTAATTGTTTAAAGGGACCTTCAAATTTAGTTTCTTTTCCTCATATTAACGGAGATTCCGTCGTTGTAGAGACATAAAACTACTATACTTACGGTCTTGTAGATACAAACATAAGTATAGACAAAATTCACATCCATACCTTTATTAGTGTCTTAAACCTAAGACGTGAGGTCAGAAGAGGACACAAGGAAGTATTTTTCTACATTTTTGGAGGAAATACGTGTAGTACTGTATTACCATTATTTTAAATTCGAGTAACCGACTGAAGACCGGAACTTCTGTAATACGAATTAGACTAAGTGGTCTTACCTTCCTCATCTAAATCACAAAGAGAGTTTCTAATATGTATACTAAGTAAAATGAGAGGGATTTGTTCTGATAAGGAAAAGTAAAATTCTAAACTTTCTTAGTCGGGTACAAATGTCGTTTCGATATATCTAGTTTAGTTTAATTATAATAAATCGATAACCTAAAATCGTAAATGAATTAATTTTTGTCCTTTTGTTTACACAACCAAGAAATGAAAGTTTGACAGATTTCGAAGTGGAGCTTAATACTCCAATCTCTACATGAAAAATAATATAACACCGACGAGTGAAATAAATGAAAGAATGAATAAATTATTAAAAGTTGTGGATGAGACTTTACGGTCTGTGAGAATTTTAATTGTATTATAAACTCATTGTCGTCTTTTCTTATCTTCTGTTCATATAACACTGTTATTATGGTATACTTGTCGATATACTTGTCGTTTGTGTTCTTGACATACTATTGTATTATATCAATTACTATAATCCCTATGGTAGATCCACCCTTTGATGGGGACTTTACTGACAGTGTACTAATACTTACCCCTTATTCCGTTAATTAAGAACAGACGTATTCTTACCCACTATCCCGAACATTCTTACTGTAATTCGTCCTATTACAATTAAAATCACTTTACTCTCCGTAAGTTATACAAATCCAGAGTATTACTCCATGTTTACTACGTTTTATTCCAATGTCTCAAACTGACCCTGTGCTAATTCTTTTCGGATATCGAATCGCACTCAAGTATTCGTAGTTTCTAAACTTTACCTCTTTAATATCATTTTGTCATTTTGTTAAAATCTTAGAATAACAGGTATACTAAAAGTCTAACCGAATACATTACTTCTGTCTCCTAAGTACGTTAGAAATCGGTTTTTATGGTGACGATTGTCCAATCTCCGTTATAATTTTTCTCACCCAGAAGGATCCATCGTGTCACTATTTCTTAGTCGAACGGTTACATCCTCTGTGTTCTCTGTGTCCAAGTTAGGACCCCAATCCTTCTGGGGGACCTCATCCTTTACCGTTGGGTGAGGTCATAAGAACGGACCTCTTGAGGTACCTGTCTCCTCGGATCCCCTGATACCAGGTACCCCAGTGTTTCTCAGTCTGTGTTGACTCATTGACTCGTGTGTCTGTGTGTAATTTCTCTCATGAACTCATTAGTTTATCCATTAGGTATAAATTGTATACTGAGAATGTCCAAAGAGTGGGTGGTTCACTGAAATTTAGATACAATATAGGAATGAAAGACGTGGACGTTAAGGAGACTAAACACAGGAATCCATTCGAAATTAAATACCTTCTTTTGATAATTTTCAGTCTTTCTTAGATCCACAGAGAACGTCTTCTTCTCTCCTTTTTTACTTTGTTTAAGTATCGAAGATGACCCTATTCTAATAACAGTTCTATTACCGAGGACTAAAATATTGTTGGATCTTTGGGACAGACGTCGGAATGCTTGTGAAATGGAAATTCTTGAGGTCTTCCGAGGATACAGTTATTCGTTCGATATAAAAAGGTGTTTTTTCTTGGTACGGTAAATGGACTCTGTACTCCTGGACGTCTAATTATGACTCACAGAGTAAACATTCTTTCTTAATGAAAATTCTTCTGATTTAGATTTTTACCCCTAGGACACAAAAATTGTAATTAAATACTCAAATTCTTCCAGTGTACGTACGACAATGCCAGTTTTATATGTTTTTCGTGTAAAAGTCAAAAATTGTTCCACTTAGTTTGGATTATAACGATTTGTAACAACTATATAAATATGATAACAGAGAAACGCTATTGTCGGTTTTCTCAATGTCTAACTATGTCTTTCATTCCGTACAAAATTAACCTTCCGTGTTTACATTCTATTTACCTAAAAAGGACAAACCTAGGATGTCTTGTGAATTTCCGTCTTGACGACTTGAGTTGGTCAAACAGAATAATCGTCTCCTGTACCGGGAATAAAATATTAGTAACAGAGTAACGAGGAAAGGTGTTTATAGTGTTACCGTGTCTGAGGACTATGAACGTTAGCAAATTCGAACCTCTTGTCGGTCAAGGCAAATAGTAGAACATAAAAGGGTACAAAGACTGGTGACCAAGGATAGTGACTCCCTGCATTTTTTCTACATGGTACATGGCAGTGTTAGTCGGACTCTTCTCGCCGTTTATATAATACTACAGTTACGTCTTCTGAACTCTCTACGACCGAGTCAGAAACCCATCCCTTCTAGAGACTTTATCCTTTACCGTTAGGTGAAGTCCTAAGAACAGATCTTTTAAGACACCTGTCTCCTTGGACCGTCCGATGTCAGGTACCCCAGTGTTTTTCAGACTGTTGTGCTAACTCGTGTGTGCATGTGGTTGACCGTTTACCTAAACCCCTTCTACATTAGTCCACCATTTTACCTGCTCTTTTCTGAGGTGGAATTATAATTAAAAGTTCGTAAACAGGAGAAATACATGTAGAACATACAAACACACACACATGGTTAGAGAACGTTTTTAATACCAGACCTCTACAATGGTTTCATTTCCTATAAATTAACAAATTATCTGTTAATAGTGTAGAATAAGATCTCATGAAGAAGGAGTAGGTCGACTAACTCAATAATCTACCGATCATAAAGATTAGTCAGATTATAAGAAGTCAAGTCAGTGAGTCAACACAGACTGACAAACGTTGGGGTATTTAGTGTCGTACGGTCCGGAGGGACAGGTAGTGGTTGAGGGCCTCAAGTGAGTTTGAGTACAGGTAGTTCCGCCACTACGGTAGGTCGGTAGAGTAGGAGACAGCAGGGGAAAAGGAGGACAGGGGTTTGGGAAGGTCGTAGTCTCAGAAAAGGTTACTCAGTTGAAAAGCGTACTCCACCGGTTTCATGACCTCAAAGTCGAAATCGTAGTAAGGAAGGTTTCTTGTGGGTCTCGACTAGAGGAAATCTTACCTGGCCAACGTAGAGGAACGTCAACTTCCCTGAGAGTTCTCAGAAGAGGTTGTGGTGTCAAGTTTTCGTAGTTAAGAAGCCACGAGTCGAAAGAAGTGTCAGGTTGAGAGTGTAGGTATGTACTGGTGACCTGGAATGGAAGGTAGTTTTTCAACTGACACTGTTTTATAACTTCTGTCACACTGTTTAAAAGTCAGTCTCTATCTCTTAATCAAGGATCATTAGTTCTTTTTCTTGTCCAAAGGAAAAAGGATTGAATACATTCTTTCTTATGTACTGCGTTACCAATGTTATACTTCTAGTCAACTAGGATTTCGGTTAATCGTATAAACCAGAGAAGGTTTTTGTTAAGGAATGGTTTTTGTTCGTCAGTTATATTTACACACAATGTTGGAACCGTTCAGTAAAAAGAAATAATTTAGTTCTTAGAAATTTATAAGTATGGGAAACTGGACTGTTAAGGTTATTCGTCTACAAACGATATCTTCATTGGAGTATATCCTTCTTTTATATAAGGACTCACCCGAAGGGACTACCAAGTCTACCATTTCTTAGACGGACGTTAAGTCCTCTGTGTCCAAGTCAGGGACTCAGTCCTTCTAAGGACTCTCTTCCCTTACTGATGGGTCAGGTCATAGGAACGGATCTCTTAAGGTCCCTGTCTCCTCGGACCACCCGATATCAGGACTAAGTAACCTTTTCTGGGGCTACGACCCTTTCTGACTCCCGTCCTCCTCTTCCTCCGCTGTCTACTACTCTACCAACCTACCACAGTGACTGAGTTTCCTGTACTTAAACTCGTTCGAGGTCCTCTATCACTTCCTGTCCCTGGTCCATACGACGTCAAGTGTCCCAGCGTTTCTCAACCTGTACTGACTCGTTGACTTGTTGTTGTTATAAGTCTCATAAGTAATCTCACAATAGATATTGTCTATGGTTCTGTGGATTTTGTCTCATTGTTAAGATATGTAACACGATTCTTGTGTTCGATCTTATGATATATTGTTGACTTTAAAAATACTATAAAATTTTATATCCCATTTATAAACGAGTATTTCAATTTATTAAATTTACTAAATTCTTGTGTACGTGGTCCTATGAATGTATTCTTACAAGTATTGTCGGAATTTGATCTTTGTCGGGTTTACAACTACTTATCATGTTTCTTATTTATTTAATATATTATAAATCTGTTCCCTTAGGATATTTTTTACATTGACTTGAAATCGGTGTTCGTTATTTTTGTCTACTTTGTATTTACAACTGGTTTTCTTCTTGTTTTATACGTATCATTCTACGTTAATATAGCAATTTGTTGTAATGAATTTCGTGACACGTATCCGTCGTATTCAGGTTTATTTTATGTTATTCAAATAATTTGTTTTCCCGTACTAATCATGTTTCAGTTCTGTCTCTAATGGAGGTTTCTTCTTGTTTCTCCTGTAGTAGACCTCCACATAGTATATTTCCTGAAAATTTCTCTACAATTTTCCCAGAACAAAGAAGTGGACCCATCGCCAATGTATCTACTAAGAAATTTTACTTAACAAAACATGAAAATATAGACTACACTATATAAAATATTGTTATAAAATTTCCTTAGTACTTTTTGATTAAAAAAGGGTTGAGACCTCTTAATCGTATTTTATTTTGGACTCAACCCTGAACTTCTATCTTGACTGTGTCCATCCTTATAGGTTTCTATACTTTAACATACCCGTTTTCCTTTCTTCATCCCATAGTTTATCTGTTCAAAGCGACATGGCTACTCACTCCTTCCTCTTTATTCTCTTAATTCGATCTTGTAATAGTCGTCTTCTTTGGGGAGTTGTGATTCGTTTGACCTATGTTGCTATCCTAAGTCCATAACTATAAAATGGATTTTCGACATCTAATTAGGAAACGAAAGGGACACGAGGTAGTCACTTTAGTCAATGGTAGGGTTGTGGGACTTAGTGACCCTACATCTTGGTCGTTCCAACTTTTTTTGAAGTCGTTAAAGGAAGAAAAAGTCCTGGCTCTCGTCGAATGACACAGATGAAAGGTTGGGGTACTTCAACTTCAGGTAGTCACGGATAAGTAAGACCAGAGACTGTGATTGCAAGACGAAACCAAGGACATATACAACGAAACAATCAAGGACAAGGTCTGTGTTGGTATTTCACTAGATCAGAAAATCCAATTTTGATGTGTTAAGTCCAAGGGACGGAGACAAAGTAGACGGATTGTCCTGTGGAAATGACGGGGACCTTAGACCACGACTCATATGAAACGGAAAGATTCCAGGCACACGGATAGAGAGACTTTCCGAGACAATAGATCCGACGAGACGTCCATTACACCCGAATCATAGGAGGGGTTTTCGGACCGATATTCTTTACACCTGTCCAAGGTACCACCTAAACATAGAGGTAAAAGTTGAATTTTTTATCTTTACTATAAGTACCAAGTCATTTATTATCCTCATTTTTCGTTGACAATATATACATTTCTCAATTACGAAGTAAAGAAACGATAAAATACGATTTTTATAATTCTAGTGATAAAGATCTTCCCTACCTTTTTGACTTATTTATATACAACCTTAATAGTTCATATCTAATTAAAAAATTTCAGATAGAAGTAAAAATCCTCTTTAATTTAGGATAAACAGGTCTGTAAATTGTTTTTATTAGAAACTTTATATGATACCATCACATTGAAATACTGTTCTTCACTCTTTTTAAGTTCTCATCAAAGATTACAGAATATTTCGAGAAGGGAAGTAATCGACACTACTGTGTATGTGTCTTAAAAGGAAAGAGAATTCTTACTCGTCAGAGGTATCATTTTTGTTTGTTTGTACTCATGTAAAAATTTCAGAACCTACAAATATAAAATCGATTTACTTATTAAAAAATAAATTTCTTTACTTCTCGGTACAACAGTCTCCAAAACAAAAATAAATTATAGAAGGATTATTCTGTTAATATTGTCTCCCACCATGTTTCGTTGATTTTATTGAGACCGATATTTAATAGGGAGGTCTCTAATACTAAACGTCACTGTGTAAAAGTATTTATTACTAATATTATGGTGACGTACTGATGCAAAAGAAGGTACATTTATAAACACAGTTAGGTCGAATAGGGTTCAATGAGGGTGACTTCAACGATAGCTTAACGTGACGAATCTTTGAACTCGAAAAACTGTACAGAACAAAGGTACAAACAAAGGAACGGACGACGTACTCGGTCACACGGTAGGTTCCCTTGACAGTTGAGAGTGAGAGACAAAATGCACACAATATGATAATTTTATGTTACAAAGATGGACCAACCAAAGAAACACGTTTTAACAGTTAAAACTAAAGACCCTCATATTTCCTCGTAGATGGAGATAAATGAACACATAATGATAATAAGTTCTGAGAAGTGACGTTTATTAACCGTCAATGAGTTCGATCGAGGTCGACTCCCCTTTTCTTCCTTAAGTCTGTCAGGAGTCCTGTCTTTTCTATAGTTCTTAGAACCACCTTAGGAGAGTTGAAGGGAATACATGTAAGGAGATACCTTTAACCGAAAGGAACGAAACTTCACGTGTGTCCTTTTATACTTACAGGGTACAAGGACTCAATTCAATCTGAAGAGTCGTATGTGTCCTAGGTAAGTAACAAAGAACCAGAGAAGAGTCAAAAGTTCTGTCCCTTTTTCTCCAAAGGAATTAGAGTGGTACCATAATTTGTAAAGAGTAGTGTCCCTCAACTTTTGTTTAGACCGATGACCTTTAGGTTGGAAATCTGTCTGTGCATTTTACCACAACAGTTGTTCCAGTTTATGAAATGTATACAGATAAGATTCGACAGGATGGGTTTTGATCGGAAACACAGAACTTTATAGACAGACGTGGTAATCATGGTGGAAACCGGAGTGAAACTTAACTCCAAGTCCCAGACTCTTTTCCGGAGTCCTGGATTTGTGTTCACAAAACATTACTAATCAAGGAAAATCTCTTTTGTGTTTTCCGAAAGGCTAGATGAGACACTAAGTCAAGGGAGTCCATTGAGACCGTAGTCGTTGTGTGATGAGTACCGGTGACGGATTTAAGAGTGTGTCTTCGAACGATTCGTCCATCTGTGAAATTTCGTTTCCGGTCCTTGCCTTCAATGTTCCTTCTTCGAGACACTCATAAACCGTTTTTGTTACGTGGTAAGTAAGGAGAATAATTCCTCGGTAAAGGGGAAGTCCGTTTAATAAAGTGGTTGTCTGTTATTACTTCTCGAAGTCAGTCTGGGAGAACTGTTTGACCCGTCTCACGACCTGTCCACGGTGACAGAATCTCTCTTTGTGTTCCGAAAAAGTCGTCTTGAAAGAGTGTTTCGTTGGTTCTCTCTCATGTATGTAGGGTAGTCAGAGTCTACTAGACTAACCTTTGCAGTCTCCCACAGAAAACTTAGGTTTTCTGTTCTTCCATAAACCCGTCAATCTGTTTTGATTCTCCTTCTTTCGGTCTCTGTTTAAATGAATCATCTTCTCTCTACCTATTCTGGATGTACTGTCTTTTACCCTTCGTCCTTATAAGAAGAGAACCGGAAAACCAAGACTGAAAATCTTTCAGATGTCGAGTCACCGTCTTCTACGTCTTTCTACTTCATCACAACAGTCATGTCGGTTCATGAGGGTGACTGTTTCGAGTCAAAACTTTCATAACGACTACGACCACGTATAAATTGTTCTGTTTATATAAACTACCCTAATGTGAAATACAGTACTCGTTATCCTATGTAAATTCTTTCAACAGTAGAAACGATCCTAAGGTTTTAATGTTATACAAAGATCCGTCTCTTAAAAGAAAGAATATTGTAGTACATTCTCTACCCCTCACCTACCGTTATCCTGTTTTGACTTTCTTGACTTTAAAAATGATTACCCTTTTTTCCAGTATCATGATATTATGAAATTTCTCTCTCTCCTTCCCCTTTCCCTTTTTCTTTCTCCCTCTTTGGCTCTCTCCTTTTTGTCACTCTTGGAGCGGAATAACGAAACTCTTCAGGGTGTTGGTTATAGTTAAACCGACAAAGAGGGAAATGAGACAGGGTAAAATATTCTAAAATACCAAAATTAGTGAAATCCCTTCCTTCACGTTATTTCCTCGTCACACTAAAAGATTTATGTGTCTGAGGTCATTAAGGATCCTCTAGGGACAGTCCTAAAATCTTGTCTCTCATACTGAGAAAATACTTTTCATCGGTGACTTCTCTCGAGTATACAAAGAAACTAATAATATTGGTCGTGAATGCAACGTACTCTGTCATAGTTCCACGATTGGGTGGTTTCCTTGTCACAAATTATACACCAAACCGTCAATTATACAAATTATACACGTCTGAGTTCAATCCGATGGATGGATTAAGTCTAATGTTAAATGGGTACAGGAAGTAGGAGTTTGATACAGTGACATTGGTGACTCCATATTCAAAGACTAAAAAGTCGAGTGTCCTAAAAGTTTAAGTGTAATACCTGTTGTAACTTTATAAATTTATTAGTGGTACTTCTTCGATTAAAGGAAGGGGGTGTGGGGTTGTTCGAGTGAGACCCTGGTGTCTCTTCTCTGGACTGAGTCGAGGTAGGACCGTATCTCTTAATTGAGAGTCACTTTACTTTCACTTTACTCTCCAAGCTTGTTATTGTAAAATAGAAAGGTACACCACAATAATGACGACCCTCTAGTATAACTTAGACTACAAGGGATTGAGACTTTTTGTAAGACGGTGTTTTCGGCATATTAGAAGGATGGACTGGAAAAAAAAAAAAATTCTTGATAATTATCTTAGGGACAATACCTGATAGGTCGGTAAAGTTAACGTTTATTATACAATATAAGGGAGTATACGTTTAATAATGCATCTACCCTTTACAACTCTTCACCAAGAATCTGTTGATGCAAGCATCATTGGGACAAAGACGCGACCTAGTCCTAAGAAACACTGTCTCCCAATATAGAATGAATAAAAACATAGAGGTTGAAGATCGAGTCGTGAACCGTGTATGATTCCCGAGTTGTTTATACCTTCCTTTTTTTGACTGAAGTTTCCGTAGTTTACCTTTTTCTTCGTCGTGGAGGTAAAGAGATAATGTGTCACTACGGTGAATCTTTCAGGTCGAACTTAAGTCAAACCCATAAAGATGAAGTCGGTGTTTAGTACTAGTGGTCTTTTATAGTGTGACTATTCCCATAGATTACGATTTCGGGGTTCTCAATTCGAACCCAATTTATACTTAGTTAATAACTATTCAGTAAGTTTTGATTCGAAATAATGACACTGATATAAAACCTTGAGTAAGACAACCAAAGAGATATAAATAATTACAACGTTACAAATAAACATCTCTTTACATATGAAAATTATTGTACGACGAAACCCTTGTCTACACACTATCTCCAACATAGGAAACAAATTACACAAGTAGTTCTCATCTAAAAATTGTGAACTAGAAGTCAACATGTATCCATGTACCATCGAAGAATTTCTTATAAAATAGAGTCTAAAAAATTTTTTATGTTGAGAGGTCAGTAACTGGAATTTAACTTTAGTACATTATGGTCATAAATTTAAATGAAATACAAATATTAGTACGGTGTAGTCAAGTATGTATATAAAACCTTAGTACAGTACTCTTAAATAATATATATTTAAGTAGTTTCTGTTTAAGTGAAGTGAAACCCGACTTCACAAAGGTACGATGGTTCAGTTACAGTCACACAAGTCAATACATAAAAACCAAATTTCGAACATTTATTAAAATTTTTTAACAAGATATTACTTACGGATAAAAGTATATTTTTTAATGACCCTTATATAATTATTAACTTCCCTTTATTAGATTGTTAATCCCTTACAATGTTGTCTAGTCCCGTGTAGTGACCTTGTTACTTTACTTCATATAACATATAGATACCTTTCTGATCGAAATTTCGTAGAAGTCATCGTACTACATAGTGTAATAAGTACGGTATCAAGTCTGGGATAAGTGGATAATCGGAACGGAAAATAATTTAGAGATTGAGACGACGTCGTTAGTTGAACCCGATTCAAGATCCACTAAGGGTGGTCGAGTTCAATCGTGTTAAACCAAGTACAGATTATATTCCGGAGAACGGAAAATAACGTTCCGAAAGGACAACTGGCACTCCACACCGAATGGTCCTTCGGACGAGTGTCGTTGTGAGTGCACTCCCTCAAGCCTACGATACCCATACCTGGACCTTCTTTCTCATCGATCATCTATGTAAGTAAAGGGAAAAGAAGGGGTACTGACTGTTGAGTACGACATCGAGTATTCGAAAGAACCTTTTACAAAGGAGTCCTGACTCTACTTTTGAAGTATAGCCAAGAAGTACAAAGTGAAGAAAAGAGGAATCAGGATAAGGGACCTCGACGCGAAAGATTATTTCATTTTCGTGTATTCCGAAACGGAGCTCGAGACGAAAGACTTGTTTGGTTCTGTAAATCTTACAGGATCTTTCTTCTGAAAATCCGGTGGTAGAACCTCAACCTTATAGTTCAACAATCTACCGTCGTTCGTAAAACCGAAGTATACCACCCCTATCGTATCTTTAGACGTATCTTTAGAGACGTCTCAAGACGTCTCTAGACAATAGGAGAAAGAGGGACAATATAATATCAGATATCTCAGAAACTAGTAGAACTGTAGACTCATTTGTTTGACCAGGTTATTAAACTACTATAGGATGATTATACTAGGACACTCATTCTTCGTCGCTCAAACGATTTACGGGATCATTCTGTATACATACAGTCTCTCCATCTTTGTTCTAGGTGTTTAGGAGTGACAACGGTGTAATCACTTCGAGAAGACCTGGATCACCGAGGGGACCACCGATTCTACCATTTCTTAGACGGACATTACATCCTCTTGGTACAAACTAGGGACCCAGTCCTTCTAGAGGACTTCTTCCCTTACCGATGGGTGATTTCCTAAGAACGGACCTCTTAAGGTTTCTGTCTCCTCGGACCACCCAGTGTTTCTCAGTCTGTACTGGCTCACTGATTGTGACAGACCTGGACCACCGGACCTCGGTAATTCCGTTTCCTACACCAAAGTAGACGTGGAATGTGATTCTTTTTTCTCCGGTTTGTGAACGTGAGTCCTAAAACCTTGTTCGTGTATGCTATGGAAACGAGTTCGGGGACATAAACCTCTGGGAACTGACCGTGAATCTCATTCTCTCCTTAGACTGTATGTATGTCCGTCTCCACATACGAGGACACAGTGGGCCTGGGAGACCGGTCAATAAAGTTATCACCACAGTCTCCACAGGTGTCACCTTATCCCACGAGACACCTCAGGGATCTTTTAGAGTTGTCTTTTTACGTGTAGTGTTTGGGGATCCTAATACCTCGTTTTGATACGGAAGTACCTGTTTTTAATGAGACTATTTGTCAAGGGTCCCATGGGTTCAGGAGTTTCTCTGACTCATTGACGCGAAATCCTTCACTGATTAACCAAATCCTTGTCGGGTAAAACTTGAGACACAATAGTCTTTACTCGGTATTACGTCCCATCGTCAAGGTAAACTAATATAAAACGTCTCTCCCATAGTCCTCAAGGTGGTCTCATCGTCCATTAGTCTGAAGTACAGTTAGTGGGGATAACAAGAGTGTAGAACCGAGGTTGAGTTTAGTTCCCGGTATACTCCTAAAAGGAAATGTCAGTCACCTCTTCTTTACTTGAACTCGGACCAAGTGTCCACTCTACTGTGTTGTCCTCTTATCTAACGTCCAACGACGGTGTAACTCTGGGTGTGGTCCACCGGGATTCTTTGTCACCCTTACCTGGGGTTCCGGTGTATTCACCACGTAAATAATCAGTGAAACGATAGTGTAAAAAAAGAAAAAAGCCGATACAACCCAGAAACAACATGGGGAGTCCGTAAAGATCAACGTCGGGCGTCCAAATCAATGGGAACCGTACACCCTAGAATCAAGAGACTGGTCCCCAACTTGAACACAAGGGACGTAACCTTCCGTCTAAGAATTGGTAATCTGTTGGTCCCTTCAGTGATAATGTAAAAATGTGATCGAAAAGGCGTAGGAAGAGATGAAGTAAACGGGAGGGGACAAGACTAGGGATCTATTATGAGATTTTATTTCGGGGTCCAAGACTAAAGAACTTTTGATCCAAGTCAAGTCAAGTCAGTGAGTCAGCACAGTCTGAGAAACGCTGGGGTACTTAGCGTCGTGCGGTCCGGAGGGACAGATAGTGATTGAGGACCTCAATTGTGTCTGAGTGTAGGTAGCTCAGGTACTACGGTAGGTCGGTAGAGTAGGAGACAGCAGGGGAAGAGGAGGACGGGGGTTAGGGAGGGTCGTAGTGTTAGAAAAGGTTACTCAGTTGAGAAGCGTACTCCGCGGGTTTCATGACCTCAAAGTCCAAATCGTAGGAAGGAAGGTTTCTTTAGGGTCCCGACTAGAGGAAGTCTTACCTGACCAACCTAGAGGAACGTCAGGTTCCCTGAGAGTTCTCAGAAGAGGTTGTGGTGTCAAGTTTTCGTAGTTAAGAAGTCGTGAGTCGGAAGAAGTGTCAGGTTGAGAGTGTAGGTATATACTGATGACCTTTTTGGTATCGGAACTGATCTGCCTGGAAACAACCGTTTCATTACAGAGCCGAAAACTTATACGACAGATCCAACCAGTATTGAAAGGAAAGTTCCTCATTCGTAGAAAATTAAAGTACCGACGTCAGTGGTAGACGTCAGTAAAACCTCGGGGTTTTTTATTTCAGACTGTGACAAAGGTGACAAAGGGGTAGATAAAGGGTAATTCACTACCCTGGCCTACGGTACTAGAAGTAAAAGACTTACAACTCGAAATTCGGTTTAAAAAGTGAGAGGAGAAAATGAAAGTAGTTTTCCGAAAAATCAAGGAGAAGTGAAAGACGGTATTCCCACCACAGTAGACGTATAGACTCCAATAACTATAAAGAGGGCCGTTAGAACTAAGGTCGAACACAAGGAAGGTCAGGTCGTAAAGAGTACTACATGAGACGTATCTTCAATTTATTCGTCCCACTGTTATATGTCGGAACTGCATGAGGAAACGGATAAACCTTGGTCAGACGACAAGGTACAGGTCAAGCTTGACAACGAAGGACTGGACGTATGTCTAAAGAGTTCTCCGTCCAATCCACCAGAGCATAAGGGTAGAGAAAGTCTTAAAAGGTGTCAAATAACACTAAGTGTGTCAGTTTCCGAAACCGTATCAGTTATTCCGTCTTTGTCTACAAAAAGACCTTGAGAGAACGAAAAAGGTACTAGGTCGCCTACACCGTTAAACTAGAGACCAAGGAGACGGAAAAGATTTTGGTCGAACTTGTAGTCCTTCAAGTACCAAGTGCATAACGACTTCGGACCGAACCTCTTAAAACTCGTAATGAAATGATCGTACACTCTACTCACGTTAACAAGTCATCAAACTCGTAAGAAACCGTAACGGAAAGAAACCCTAACCTTACTTTTAACTGGAAAAGGTCAGGATACCAACGACGACTCAAAAGGTTTAAACGACCGTATAACTCACGTCGGGAAAGTGTCGTAGTAGAAAGTCCTAAACTTTCTCGAGTTGACCTTACGGTAGTGGAGGAGATTGAAACAAGCATCACTACGAAAGATTCCGGGTGAACTGAAGTGTAAGGTCCTACAGACCGAGATCTACTCACTAGTGTGGTAGCACTAATACACCCAGCACTTCTAGAAAAAACATGTCAAAAAGACACATAAGAACGGTGGAGAAGAATTATAAAAGACGAAGACAATCCAGGTATGGTAAAGACAGGAAATAGGTTGTTGTGTTCTCTTCTGAGATGTGTACCTGTAGTGGTCTACCAGCTGTGGTTTTAGTCTAACTAATACAAGAAACGTCGGTTTCAACCTCTTCGAGATATGTCAGTTGTTTTTGTTCTGGTCCTCGACTGACACCGAGTCTAGTACTTGAGGAATAATGATTTAAGTCTGACTTCAACTTCTTTCATCCCTTTTGGCGATCTGGTAAGTCCATACTGGATTTAGTTTAGGGAATACTAATATGTCACCTTCACTCTTTATCTAAATTCCCTGATCTAGACTATCTATCTCACGGACTACTTGGTACCTTACTCCAAACACTGTAACATGTCCTCTGTCCCTAGTTCTTGTAGGGGTACCTTTTCTTTACGTTTTTTAGTTTTACCGACAGACCCCTCCGGAATGTTTATCGACACTTTTCTTCTCTCCACTTTTCGGTTCCTCTTTTCCTTTCTATATTCGTAGACTTATGTCTCAAGGTGTCTTATCGTTCTTCTCTATTCTTTCGGAAGAAGTCACTAGTCACGTTTCCTTATCTCCTTTTCTTGACTTACCCTTTCTGATCTCTAGAGAAGTTCTTTTAATCTCTATGGTTCCCTTGTAAAGTACGTTTCTTTTGATCCAATTCTGTGTAATTTTTTTTAGTAGTACTATATTTCAATATACTTGTTTCTATCTTATATTTTAATATATAGACTCTCTGAACGAAACATGTTTCATTATAGATCTTTTTTACAATTCTTATATATAATTTGTCACAATTGTCCACGATAAAGAACCCTCGTTCTGATCTTTACCGATAAATAAAATATAAGATATCAGAGGTTCAAATTATGTAACTTGTATGTAATAAGTTTGCGTCTTTTTTTACAAGATACCCTGTTTGATAGTCGTCCAAAGACATTATCTTTCGCCAGATTCCCGTACCAGTACCATATTCTGTCTATTTTTCATTTGGAATAAAGTACCCTTTGTTCATACGTTGAACTTTAGTTTGTTTACGGTTCCTTTTACAGTCTTCGATTACTTCCCAGTTCCCTTCTATTCGTGAGTCAGGACTTATCAAATAGTACCAGAATAAACCCCCGACTCCAGAAAAGACTATGTATATACAATATCTTTTAGAACCTTTTCTTTTACCGTTAGGTGAGGTCATAAGAACGGACCCTTTAGGGTGCCTGTCTCGTCGGACCGCCCGATTTAAAGTACCCCAACGGGTTCTCTGTGCTGTCTCGTTTATTGTTGTGTCTTTTGGATGGTAGTTGTCTGTCTGTTGTAGACTTTCATATTCATCTCTTACGATTACTTCAGACCCCCCTTTATAGACTTTAAACTTTTTTCAGATCCGAAGGACCAGACACTTCAATACCTTATGTCCTCATCGATTGAAGTCATTGTTATGTCCATACTGATCTATTTTGTATACTAATATAATTGTACACATTTTCTTTAGATAGAATCCTTCACCTGACATAAATCTGTTTAAATACTTCTGAACTCCTATCTTATGTTTTCACGTTTCCCCGACGATGACGACGATTCAGTGAAGTCAGCACAGACTGAGACACACTGGGGTATCTGCCGTCGGGTGGTCCGAGGGGGTAGGGGCTCTAAGGGGTCCGTTCTTGTGACCTCGCCCAACGGTAAAGGAAGAGGTTATGTACTTTCACTTTTCACTTTCACTTCAGCGAGTCAACATAGGTTGAGAATCGCTGGGGTACCTGACGTCGGATGGTCCGAGGAGGTAGGTATCCTAAAAGGTCCGTTCTCATAACCTCACCCCACGGTAACGGAAGAGACCGTTTCCCCGATCATCCACTCATTTTGTTAAGAATAAACCGTACTCTTCTCATCCTTACGAGAAGAACTAATGTCCTTTCCCCTCCCTATATGCCCTACAATCCCCCGTCTCTATTCTTCTCTTACTTACTCTTTCTCCTACCCATTTCTGTCCCTCATACTACACGGGATGGATGGTCTGTACCGAGATCTCGGACCTTACGACCCACCCTTACCTAAAGGACATTCTGGTACTTGTTCGAGTGAAACAATGTTTCGTCTCTACCACGAGTTGGTACATCTGCATGTCTTCCTATCTCGCGTCTCCAACTTGCCCCCGACACCCAACAGTGCCTTACATCCTGACCCCGGTTCCTGTTCATCTGGTCTAGGGACCCACGTACCTGAAGAAGCCCCCACCCACGACCAACGTCTGGAGTACTGTCACTCTACAGTACATTCGGTTACATTTAAACACAATACACCCCCAGTCCTTCTTCTTCGTGTCAAACTCAACTACCGGTCCCTCGTTTTGTTCCTTTGATCTATGGTCTCTTCTCCCACGTGGGATTCACTGAAGGACCATGGACAGTGGGAGAGACGGGTTAAAAATTTCATTCTTGTCTTTACATGCTGTCGGTAGGACCTTCTTTAAAGACGTCACTAAATAAATTTTTTATTTCGATCTGGGACATTTACCCCAATCCGTTCAGTAATATTGAACCTTCAAGTAAGTTTCTTATGTCAAAATTTTATTTTATTGTTCGTAAGCCACTGTAATTACAACTAAAACGGGTGTTTTAGTCTATCCTGGTGTTCTGAAGTATAAAGTGAACATTGAAAGTTACTAATTAAGGTTAGACCGACTAGGTCCTCCTCCTTTATAAGAACCCCTTTCTTTTCTGGGCACTTCCACGAACAGTCTCTCTTCTTTTAACTCCCATCTCTCTTACTCTGACTCCTTTTTTCCCCCACTTTAATTTCTCCTTGCTCAGGTCGAAGAACGTTCCCGTGTTCCGGGACATAATTCTCAGGGTCACACCAACTTACGGGAAAAAAGACCCAAAACTTTAAGAATTAAAAAGGAGACATGTTCAATATATCGACCGAGACTCCGTCTCCATATTTCCTTTTTTTCAACTTTACCTTTATTTCTTTGTATCCTTAATAAAATTGAGATCAATTTTCTTTTCTTGAGTCTCCCTTTTGTCTGAAAGGCCCCATCCATGAACCACTTTTACCGTGTTACAGTTCAACTTACCCTACCCCTCTTTGACCCAGTACGTTTTGTAAATTACGACAAAATAAACAGTAATTCACGAGTTTCTTCGAATAGACCCGTAGGAGAATTACAGAGATCTGGACGTCCGAATCTCTTTCTCGATTTGTTTATATGTTTACACTATTCTCCTTATTACATTTGTTATTTCGACTTGTTCACGGGTACGTACACATTTCCAACTACCGTCCCATCCCCTTACAAGTCCTATTCTGACCCCGTAAACACCCTGTAACCATAGTCACTGAATCTTCTGATCTCTCCTCCCGGTCCGTATGTTATTTAACTTCACGGTAATATGGTATATTACGACTATGTAATTTCCCAGTTTTTAGGTTGGACTTCAGTTAGATGGAGTGCCTTTCAAAGGGTTGTCCATCTTAATATACTATCGTAAAACAGACAGTGTCCGTGAGAAACTCTGTGACCTTTAGACTCCCATGTAGTCTTTCCAGTACTTAGAGCAGGATTCTCTCGAACATCGAATCACTCGGAGGAATATATTGAAGTAATTGTAACATTAGTCACGCAACTTCTTTTGTATTACTCAATATTTTTAAATACATGACCTTCGAATAAGATCCTACTCTTTCCCTTAAACTCTCGGAAGGACTTCTTCATTATAAATTTAACTCTAGACGTACATATCTTTACCCGGTCCAGACCCCACGTCCTTAATACCTTCATAAAGCCCGTGTCTCGACGACATCGTTAATGTAAGTATTACAAGTCAGTACAGATAGACACTGGAGGAGCTTATGTCGGGCGGTCCGAGGAGACAGGTACCCTAAAACCGTCTGTTCTTATGACCTCACCCAACGGGAAAGGATGAGGTCCCTAGAAGAACTCGGTCCCTAGTTTGGGTACAGACGACGTAACCATCACTTAAGGAGTGGCGACATGGTGGACTCTTCGGTGAAGTACACTCCGGATTTTCGGGGTCTTGACATGGACTGATGGCTCCCGTCACTCGTAGATAACTCATCTACGAGTTATTTATGAATGTCCGACTTACTTACTTTCTTTCTTTGTTTTCGTTACTATACAAGATCCTATCGTGATTTGAAACTTTTCGAGATTCGGTTATCCTAGTTCTATTTTAATTGGGAAGTTTCTCATTCAACTAAAATCAGTTATTTTTTTATCTACACCTTTATCTAAGTCCTATGTCACCCCTTTTACAATCAGTGAGTCAGCACAGGCTGAGAAACACTTGCGTACCAGACACTCCGAGAAGAACAGTACCCTAAGAGGTCCGTTCTTACGACCTCATCCACCGGTAAGGGAAGAGGTCTTCTAGAAGAACTGGGTCTCTAGTTTGGACGTAGAGAACGTAAACGTCCACTTAAGAAATGGTAGACTCGGTAGTCTATCGATAGCGACATTTCACCCTTTTTCTGTGGTAAATAATTGGTAGTTCCAGACTTTGTCGAACTTAGTGAGGACAAATCTTAGTGGCAGGAGTCTCTGGTCGTGAAGAAGTGTTCGGCATGTGATTCCTTCAGGTAGGTGACAAAAATTTTCGACATAACGGATGTGAATACATTACGTCAAGATTCGTTACCTAGTAGGAAGTATCTTTGGTCGAGTCGGGATCATTAAGGTGTCCGGAAACTCATTTGATAGTACGTAACGAATACTCGTTAATTCCGAACTCCTCTTTACAAAGAGAGAATAAAAGAAAGTCAGATTCGTTCGGACTGGTGACTGGTTCTGTCTCTCGAAAATAACGGATTAAGAATTCAGTGAGACGTCTTGACAAACTGAACCTATCCTTACACTCCGAATTAATTGTTTCTGAGTGACACCACTCCTTGAGTCCTGAGGGAGGGGGAAAGAAAAGACACTAAGGTAACAGCGGTGAGATCCCGACGAGGTGGGTGTCTCAGTTAAAAGACTTTCTCACTGAGGTCAGGAACGTTGGTTTTCCTTTTCTTTTAACCTTGGAATGAATTTAATAACAAACGTGAGAATATGAAATATTAGTGGATTTTTAAAGGACAAAATTGGCAGATTAGAACGACGAAGATTCACTTGTATCACATTAAATTTTATAAATAAAACATTTAATCATAAGAAATGGAGAGTGTACATTTTTTTTTTCAGTATTTATGGTCATCTGAGACATATTTTTAATGTCAGAAAAGTAGTAAAGAAACTACTTCGGGTGATGTACATTATTGGTCTATCTGGTCCTCGAGAACTTTTCGTTCTTGATGCAGTAAGTATAAATTTGATAACATTAAGATAAAAATTACACAGACTATGTGTAATCGAAGGACAGATGATCAAAGGAGAGATACTAATTCAAAGGCGAGATCGGATTAAGGGGTAACTCTCTAAAAAATTTTAGGTAAAAATAAATAGTAAATAAAACACGGTTTGTGACTCGGTCCGTCCGTCGTGTAAGTGTACTAAAGTAACCAATTTACTCAGGTATGTCTGTTTCAGGATTATTATTAAGGTCCGTGTCTCATTCGTGACTTATTATAACCGATACTTAAATAGAGAATTAGTCGTGTATCGACCGTTATAGACTACTCTGTCCATAATATTAAGGATGTCATGTCGCTTCTATCATGAGTCACTCTCTTCGTACATCGTTTAACGGACTTTACTGGGTCAGTCAAACACAGACTTCAGTATTCACAGAGGAGTGACGTGGGCTAAAGTCTTATAAGAACCATGTCTAGAACACCGAACTGTTTTTATACATGGGACTTTTATATCTTTGACTTCGGATTAAGTCTGAATGTCGTATCATATTTCAGGCACGTCTGTCTTCTTATGACTGAATGACGAACCCCCCTTACTTCAGTCGTCCGATTCCTTGTGTCCGACACCTTTAACACCGTTTTAACTTCCTCTTCCGTCCGTCAGTAGCGCGCGCGCACGCGCACACGTACGCACACGCACACGCACGCACGCACACGCACGCACACATGTACGCAAACACACAAACACCCAGGGTGTCGGGTCTGGTTGGGTCTCACGAGTGAGGAGTTCGTCCAAATGATTCGTGCTCGAAACATAACACGTGACCCAACTGTGACCCGTTAGTCTGGTTCTACCCATTCAATCCTCACGATTTGACAGGAGTCCCTCGATTGTCGGATTCTTGGTTTGTCTGGGTTCTGTTTGTTCGTTTCGTTTTATTGACGTTTGGCCCTATATAGTATACTACTTTCGTTTACCCTATAACTCCATTCTCTAAACCAATTATTGTAAATCCATAAGTCCTTCATCAGGAGTATCGAAAACTTAAAGTATAAATGAAAAATTTATTCATGATAATGTTTGGTGTTTTTACATAGTACTTATTCATGTATGACGGTGTATTCATTTTACTATAAAAATTCAATAAAAATTTTCAGGTAATTATATTACGTGGTATAGGACGACTTCAGTCTTAGTTTTATCCTTGAGAGGATGAAATAGTAAATATCGGGAATTTATCTTTTCAATTTCTTTATTTTCATATGTAAAGTTACGATAAGAGAGTTCAGTAGGGTGAGAGAGGAATTTTATATTTAATTTTGTTATTTTTATTTTCTTTCCTCAAAATTTTCAACTTGTCTTTATTTTAAACAGAAATAAACACCCGTCTCACTTTCTGTTTATGTTTACCTTTGTATTATATACTTTTTACCGTAAACCTTTAAAGAAGGTATTCTTGTTTTTTGTGTCACTAGTATTTAAATTTCTGACTACACGAGTTATTGTAGTATAAAGTTTTCTGGGTATTGGTTTCAGTTTTCAATTTGTTGTCCCGCCCCCGGCCCTCCCCCACCACCAGTTCTAAATGGATTTATTTATCTGTTTCTTAGTGATGGTCTTAAGACTGATTAGTACAACTTCTTCTGTTCGTTATCTATTCTTTTTACCAGTGTCCTACACTTGTCGGTACACTGTCTTCTCCTTTAGTTCTACCCGTTATTTGAACACTTTACTACAAGTCGAAGTGGTCATCACTTCCCCCTGTGTTCGTAATTATTTTTTTTATTACTTTCTTTTACAGGATGAGAAGAGAAAATACTTTGAAATATTTTTCGGATCTTTGAAGTCCACAACCTCTGCTACACTTCTTTACCATAGAGAATAGGACCACCTTCATTTTTAACCATATCTGGGAAGCCTCTTGTCAAACCGACATAGACAAAACGTATATATTCTCCTTCTCCCATTACGACTGTGGACATCTACTACAATTATATTCTTACAAGTCACATCACGACTGTGGTTATCATTTATAGTACTTCATTAAAAAAAGGTTCTTGTACCTTTTTAGTATGTCACTTGTCATATGTTGATCGGTAATTTATAGGAATGATCGTATCTATATACCAAACTTACCCTCCTTTTTCAGTTTAAGGTTTTACTCTTGTAAGCACCCATAAAACTTTTGGATGTTAAATTATGTGACATAAAGTACATTATTTTTATAGTGTCACTCTGGTTCCCCCGGTAGGTAGTTGAAATCTTATCACCACGTAAAAACCTCTCCCCTTCCTTTCGAGTCCCGTAGATAGACATAAGGGTCATGTCACGGGATATTTCGAACGTAAGTATTTGGTCGAGTGGCACTTAAGTACAATCATTTCTGAGATCACTGAGTCTAATTATTTAAGGAAAAAAGAAATAACTACTACCACTGAACTGTGTGAAAAGTTTTCTAGAACCGAGTAAAGACAAATTTCAAAGAAACCCTTTTAAGTTCCTACGGTTTAGGAAGGTGCTGACGATTGCAACCGTCCAACGGTAATAATTTTAACAATGGTATAACACTACTTGAAGACCATCAACACAATTAGTTTAACGTACTCTTACAGTAAGGGAATTTCCTTTATAGACCAAAGCGGTCGGACATTTAGACATAATTGTTAAGATTCAGTGACCGAGTTCGACTTTAGGTCATGGACCAAGTATCGTTAGTTGACGTCTATTTAGTCAACCTCCGTAAGTCGGTAGAAGAGATTCTCTGCGACAATTATAATTTTACGAGTTACCGTGGACGTAACATACAAACGGAAGTATGTGATAACGATCAAAGAAACATTCAAACGGTTCACAAAAGTTTACATAGGGGACCCTTTTACTGGATAGTCATTAAAAAGGACGTAAAAGAGTCCGACTATCTCTCGTCCAGAAACTAGTACGACTGGCTCCCGACGTGATGAATCTCAAGATTCGTGTCTCTGTGAAATACGAACACGTCGATCCGTTTCGAAACACGGTCGCGACCTATAGACATACAGAATGTATTTCGAATTTTCGACTTTAGTACTGGATGTCCAACCTCTTTGTCTTACTGAGATATAAAGTTGATTTTAATACAATCCGAGAAAAACTAGGAGCCTTTACGGTCATTAAACGAGAAAAGGTAATGAAAAGAGGTGGTTTAGAAGAAAGGAAGGGTGAGTTAGGGAGGAGGGTGTGAGATAGAATTTCCATGTGTCTTTTATTGAACGGAAAGTGTCTGTCTCCTTATAATAAAAGTAATAGACTCAATTTTTCGATTATCATTATTTCGGTATTAAAAGTTACTTGGTTCTGTTTTTAGTGGTAAGGAAAAAGAAACAAAGACTCTCCACCCCCTTGTTTACAATAAATCTGTATAGTTTGAGAATTCTGTTACCTTTTGTAATCCCCTTACCTAAAGTGTAGTCCTTTAGATCCTTCCTTTTTAGGAAAGAACTTACCACAATTCAAAGAAAAAGGTCTCTTCCGTTTTCCAGGTCATTCTACTTTCGTTTCGGTCCTACGGACACTGTCGTCACTTCAAGTGAAAAAAAAAAAAAAAGGACTCCGTCTCTTTCTTTAGGCTGTTTAATTAAGAGTAACCTTCCTCACAGTCTAAAGTAAAAGACTGACTCTTTAAATAAAATAAAATAAAGGGGGGGCGTGGGTTGTAGCGAGGAAGAGTGACGAGGAGGAGGATATATAATGTGACTCTTTATTTCGTTAAAGTTTTTTATGAACAAATTAATAAACTGAGACCAGGTAGTGTAATAGTGACTCTTAACCAAAGGAGTGAACGGTTTACACCGAAAGAAATGGATTGAGGGACTCATGAATATTTCAAGTCGACAACCCTCTTTTGACCAGTTTTTATCTTTGTAAACGTCCTCAAACCCGTGCTCCTACACACAGTGACTTTATACTAGTGGGTCCACTCTCTACCCACCCGAGATATCCAAACCCCTACTTGTTCATAAGAGTGTTTTTGTAAAGTAAAGAATTTTTTTTTTTCTAATTGGGACACGGTCTGTTTTTTCTTTGTCTTTTTTTGGTTTGGTGTTCAGAAACGGGGGTTTATTACCAAACGTCGGGGACATCATTATTTTTCCTACCCGAGACCAAATCCTGTCGAATTCTCAATCTTTAGTGGAGGTTTATGAACCCAACAGTTGACTAAATCCCTCACATGAATTAAAGATGGAGGGTGGGGCGGAAAATAACGTGTATTGTAACACATTCAAATTCTACGTGTTTACACAACTGAACGATGTGAATTGTTTCATGTTTTACTAATAGTAATTTCGGAATCGATGGTGAACGTAGGGTAGTATATAAATGGTAAAGAAAAAACTTGACTCCAGTAAATTCTAGATGAGAGCCGTTGAAAGTTCATATTCTATGTCATAATAATCGATAGTAACGATGTGTAATCTGGGAGTTTAAACAATTAGAATATTAACCTAACGTGAGACACTGGTTGTAGTGAGTAAGAGTGAAGTCAAATCAAGTCAACAAGTCAATACAGACTGAGAAACACTGGGGTACCTGACGTCGTATGGTCCGAAGGGACAGGTAGTGGTTGAGGTTCTCGAACGAGTTTGAGTACAGGTGGCTCAGTCACTACGGTAGGTTAGTAGGATAGAAGACAACAGGGAAAGAAGAGGACGGAAGTCCGAAAGAATCGTAGTCCCAGAAAAGATCACTTAGTCAAGAAACGTATTCCACCGGTTTCATAACCTCGAAGTCGAGTAAGAGTGATGAGGAGGAGTAGAGTGGTCGGGAACCATTTGTGATAAAACGAGAGACGAAGAGACTCAAACAGCAAAAATCAAAGAAGTACATTTAATATAATATGTCATAAACAAGCAAAGAATGGACCCTTCAATGAATTAAATAAACAGAACTAAAGGTTGTTTACAATTGTAACATAAAGGTGTAATTTTGGATTCCTATGATTAACACATAGGGAGGATGACACAACACTCAGAATTTGTTACAGTATATACCTGTTTGATGAAGGAAGTATTTATAAACAACAATGGTATAGTAATGGAACGTGTTTTATTAAAAGACATGTCTACATTCTTCAAAACCAAACGAAATGATAACAAACGATATACTGGGAGTTTATTTTTTAATATTTATAGTTTAGCTTATATTTAAGGTCTATTTAATTAGTGAAGGTCCTACATCTTCTGTAATAAAATTTACAATATTAAGAAAATGTACGTCTATTTACAATTCGATAATCTAGAAACACCCTATGTAAGAATACTTAAGGTTGTTTTCTTTGGATAAAAATTTAAAAGTGACTCTTATTTTGATCTAGATTTATTCTCTTATAAAAAGACCCCCCCCCCCCGCCAAGTCTGTCTTTTCTATTTTTTGTAACCGTATAAGGCAGTTTCCCGAAGGGAACACCAAGTCGACCATTTCTTAGACGGACGTTACGCCCTCTGGAGCCAAGGTAGGGACCTAACCCTTCTAGGGGACCTCTTCCCTATCCGATGGGTGAGGTCATAAGACCGGATCCCTTAAGGTACATGACATATCAGGTACCCAGCGTTTCTCAGCTTGTGCTGACTCGTTGAAAGAGTGTGTGTCAGGTAGTTTTTATCTGGATGTTTCGAAGGAAAAAAAAAGAACACTTTATATAGTGTGTGTGACTTCATATCTGTTACTATATATTAAACTTCTTATTTTTATTTCGTTAGTGGGCATGTCGGTAGTAGGTTCAATCCATTGTCTTATGACGACCATTACAGAATCGTCGAAGGACACATGAGGAGGGTTTACTTAAAGGAAAGGAAGGGTGTCTACATTAGTATTAGTAGAGACCCTATTGATTAAAGAAAGGAAGGAAGATACGTACTTCTAAATTTGTTATGTAATAAATCGAACCGGGTTAACCCTGAAACAATTTTATCTTAGTGTAACATATTTAAGGTATAGGTGAAAAAAGTGAGTTGTAACACAACTATATTAAAAAGATACAACAACACACATCGACGTCATACAAGCAAAAGGAACATCGTTTTATACTATTTTCGAAGTGACCACCGCATCTACTATTTCTTAGACGTACGTTACGTCCTCTGGGTACAAACTAGGGACCCAACCCGTCTAGGGGTCCTCTACCTTACCGATGTGTGAGGTCATAAGAACGAACTTCTTAAGGTACCTGTTCTCCTCGTACACACGTGTATAGTACTAAATGAATAGGTTAGATATAATCTACTTGTAAACACCACAAAAGTAAATTTCAACGAGATTTAATAAAACATATTCAAAGATCCATTTGTACTTTTTCTTAAAGAGATTTCATACCTAGTTCTCACCTTAAGTCCTACTCTTATTTACGTATAGAAGTTTATACGTCCTTTTACAGTTTGATAAAAGGTTTAGTCAAGATAGTTAACTGAGAGACGAGGTATCCCCTACTCTAAAGGGGAACAAGGTGTAAGAGTGGTTATAAACTATGCCAGTTGTTAAAAAAAGGTCCGAGGTATGTCCTGTCCTTAAAAAGGTCTTGAAATTAGACTAGTGTAGAAATAAAAGTCGAGAAGTTTCCTAGGACAATGATTGTTTTATTCCAGAGTTTATGAATCAGATTTGGTCTTCCGATACGAAATAGACTAGGTCAACAATATATAAATTTACAACGATCGAAATACCAGGTCTCAACATATCATATCACCAAAATTAAACGTAAAGGAACCTATGATTCTCTTAACTCGTAGAAAACAGTCCAATAGAATTTCAGGTACTCGCGAAAAGACTGATGTAGAAGTCGAATCGAAAGAGATTCCGACAAACAAATAATAGGAAAACATACTCCCAAAAAAAAAAAAAATACAACATCATTAAGTGAGTCGGTTAATATACACCAATATTGTTAATGTCAAAGATAAAAAGTAAAGGTATACACCATAGAGAACCACTTTTCTTCAATTTAAGTTGTATTGATTTAAATGATTATAAAAGATATTAAATATCAAATACAACAACAAGTCAGTGAGTCGGTACAGACTGAGAAACACTGGGGTACCTGACGTCGTACGGTCCGAAGGGAACAGGAAGTGGTAAAGGACCTCGAACGAGTTTGAGTACAGGTAACTCAACCACTATGGTAGGTTGGTAGAACAAGAGACAGCAGGGGAAGACGAGGACGGAAGTTAGAATATTAAATATCAGACAAAACAAATTCTTTAAGACTCCTATATTTTCATAATAAGTGTAATTAAAATCTTAGAAATATTAAAACGAAAAGTGTAAATATTGATTCTCAGTGGACCTTACCTAAAAAATATTCCATTACTAGGTTAAATTAAAAAGGGAGATACATATTAGTTAACAAGGTGTAAGTAAATGACTTTTCAGGTCCAGAAAGAGTCATTTTACGGAAAAGACGTACATTAAAAATGATATAATCCACAAGATGAGTAAACTGTTAAAAATATAGGGACATGGTCATCTGTGAGGAGAGTAGTTGTCTCGAAAAATTCAGAAGTACAGACTATCCCTTTCATACGGGTCGAACGAAAAGTTCTCATAGAACTACCAAACCCGAGAAACGTAAAAGTATATTTAAAGAGTAAGTGAAACTTTTTAAGGTAATTTTTTAAATTTTCGTAATCGAGATGTCTACTTAATTCACTTTTCACTGTGAGTGTCATAACTCGGGAGACACGGTACTTATATAGACACATAAACGAAAAACTTTTTACATAAAGGTATCTCAAGATGTTCAGTAAGGTATTTCTAAAACCTGGTTACAACAACCTAAATAAAGATCAATGAAATCCAAAACTACAATTATATTTACTATGTGAAAAATTTTTTCTGAGTAAACTTAAGGAAAACGATGATAAAAACTTCACGTTGTCTAACAACATATAATTAAAAGGTGGATGTGAGAATGACATAAGAATAAGGATTGTTAAATGACAAACGTCAAAATAAGAAAACATATAAGACACATAATAGAAATTATTTACTGTCGAAACAAAGAAGACAAGTCTAAAAATGTGGAAAATACGTTGAACGGAATATGTTGACCGAGTCTGGAGGTTACATTATAACTTATCTTTATCATTATCTTTTATAGAAACAGGAAAAGTCTAAAATTCCCCTTCTTAAAACCAATGAATGATGACTTATAGTACAAACACATACTTTCTTACAACTTAATATCCTGTACTTTCCGAAACTCCTCGGAGATAATTCTACTATATATGTGAATACAATCCATAAAATGTAAATACAAGTAATCACTTAAACTGAACTTGAAAAAGAATTATTGTAAGAGTAATCAATAAGACCATAGTATTAAAACATCCAATTGAAATTTTTTATTCATCGTTCCCCTCTTATAACGACAGAAAAAGACAGAAGAGTGTATAACTTTAATAAAGAAATCGTGTCTCATGTTGTGACGACGTCAGTGTTACTGTACACTAGGTATTTAGTTAAAAAGAAAAGACGTACCGTGTGTCGATCTAACATTAAAAGACGGAGGTGTCAATACACCCCAGTAAACGATGGAAGATCGGTTACCTGACACCAGATGTAACACTCGCCTTTACTTTATAACATACATTTTCAGGAAGTGGTATTACTTATAAATGTAGACTATGTAAAAAATTTTGACAGGAGTAAAAAATCACCACCCATTATTGTATTTATTCTTTACCATAACACACCTAATCTTAAACATCTATTTTCCGGACCTTCGATTTAAACACAGATTATTTACATTTGACAATGACAGTAGACTACGTTATTACCATACAACTATTATTATGGTAATATGTAAAATCTATATATAAAATACAATTTTTTTCATATATTGAGATCAAAGGTTTTCTTTATTTCATCTTTAATTTCTTTATATTAATACCTTTTATTTTGACAAACGTTTATTCAATGGGACCTTTTTTTTTTCACTTACAACCATTGAGTCAGTACATACTGAGAACCACTGGAGTACCTGATCCGAGGAGACGAGCACCTTAAGAGGTGCCTTCTTGTGACCTTACCCATCGGTTAGAGAAGAAGTCCCCTAGAAGGGTTGGGTCCCTACCTTGGACTCAGAGGACGGATCGTTCGTCTAAGAAATGGTAGGCTCGGTGGTCTCTTCGGGGGTTTTCAATGGGATCTGTTGATAATATGTTTGTGAGATAAAATAAACCTTAATTCACTTTACCTGTTTTTACAGTAACACCCTTATAAAAGTCTTGAGGTTTCGTAAGACAAGTAGTCCGTAGTTTTACCGATTCTCCTTCTCGTCCTTTTCAATCCTTCAGTCAGAAACATAGGAAGAAACGTTCCAAGGAAAGACCGTACTATCTCTGATCTTTAGACTCTTTGAAGATCTAGAAAGTGTCTGACCTCCCAGAGAGTAAAGACCTCCAAAGTGGTGGAGACAATGTAAACCTCATTATTGTTCAACTCAAATCCGTCCTCATTACTACAAAGGGATATTACGGTAGAAGGAACTGTCGACTCCGTTCATATTAAACTTGGAGTTTCTGTCTTTTACTCCATGTTTACTCCAATTCATACCACTGAGAAAAATGTAGTTTGGACCTATAACAATCTTACTCTAACTACAAAACCTGGACACCACAACAGTTTCTGAGAACTCTCAGGGAACCTGACGTTCCTTAGTTAGGTCAGTTAAGATTTCCTTTATTAGAGCTTATGATTAACTTTCCTGATTGCGACTTCGAGTTCAAGGTTATTGAGTAGGTGGGCTATACTTCTCGACTGGGTAATCTTTTCTGAGACTATGACCTTTTCTAACTTCCGTCCTTTTTTCCCCTACTGTCTCCTACTCTACAAACCTACCGTAGTGGTTGAGTTACGTGTACTCAAACTCGTTCGAGACCCTCTACCACTTCCTGTCCCTTCGGACCACACGACGTCAGGTACCCCAGTGCTTCTCAGTCTGCACTGACTCGTCGATTTGTTGTTTCGGTGGTAGGTCGAGTGTTGTAGAAACCATTCTCTGGGTTATCTTAGAAGTGATCTTACGTGTCATATTCCTGATCCACACATCCTAAACCCGTACCGGAGGTACTAAACCAGTTAGTGTGACCAGACCACTCCCACTAGTAATGACCGTGTCTTCACCATTTTACCCTTTACCAGACCCTCCATCAGTCCTGTGATCATTTCTCCCTGTGATCCGAACCGTACTCACCTTTACTTTTTGTGATCTAAACTAAGGATGAAGAAAAGTAACACTTAATAGTACTTTAAGACTACAAAAAAGTGAAGATTTTACCCCGGACTTATGGAATCAACAAGTGTCGTTCCTCGTTACCCTATTCTTTTCGATGTTGTTGAACTTTTTGGGTCTGTGAAGTCCCCCTTTTCATCCTAATATGCTACCGATTTTGGTGGACCTGTTTAGGACACGGGTCGTCTTTTGATTGAAATACCTTGTTCGTCGAATGTTCCCAAAATATTTAATGTTTTTATACATATGTGTATCATTTATCACAGTCCCTCTGTTTTCCTTTATTGTAACCAGTAAAACACCGTCAGTCAACAACAAGGGAAAGTTATATGAGATTCAAGACCCCGATTTTAGTTATAAGAAAAGTTACACTGGACAAAGTTGTAAGAGACTATACTAGTGAGTCACTTTACGACTGTATCTACACAGAACCATTATATGAACGACGATTTTTATTTATACAGTTACCAGGAGTAGTCACTACTTTTACTCAGGAAAATGTGTTTTGTCTCTCGGTGTTTAAGAAATGGCAATTCCACTCAAATAGAGAATTAGTATTTGTTTATGTTTGTTTTTTTTTTAGAGAAATTGACCATAATCTTACCCTAACTTGTTGAAAATACGTAAAATCTTTATACACATTTTATTAACACTCCTTAGTCATATACCAAACCTTTTCCGGTCTTTCCTAAAAGTTTAACTTCTTATTTTTTTGTGTCCTTTTGAAATTTTAAAGATTATTATGTATGTTACCGTGGGGTGAGGTCAAGAAAACGGACCTTTTAGGGTACCTGTCTCTTCGGACCATCCGACGTCAGGTACCCCAACGCTTCCCAGTCCGTGCTGACTTGCTGAAGTGAAAGGGAAAAGTGAAAGTACGTAACCTCTTCCTTTACCGTTGGGTGAGGTCACAAGAACAGACCTCTTAGGGTCCCTGTCCCCTCGGATCACCCGACGGCAGACACCCCAGCGTGTCTCAGCCTGTGCTGACTTCACTGAGTCGTCGTCGTCGTCGTCGTCGTCGTCGTCGTCGTCGTCCTCATCCTTTTAATCTTATTTGTCTTTCTTTGTATTTTGGTATGTGTTATTTGTGTGAAACTGATGGAAGTCTCAATGGACAAATAATTCCAAAACTGGATATAGGAAGATCTGTAAATAAATCCCTCCTCCTAATTTTTTCCTGTTAAAGAGACGGTCCCCGAAAGGTTTGTTGTCAAGGTCCTCATTGAACTGTAATAGAGGTAAAATGTTTCTTCCTGTACTTTTCAGTTCAATGAACGAATATCCGACTTGTATTGTTTTCACACTTTCATAATCAGTGAGTCAGCACAGACTGAGAAACGTTGGGGCACCTGACATCGGGTGGTCCGAGGAGACAGGTGCCTTGAGAGGTCCGTTCTTATAACTTAACCCACCAGTAAGGAAAGAGGTCCCCTAGAAGGGTTGGGTCCCTGACTCGGACCTAGAGGACGTGAGGACTGTCTAAGAAACGACAGACTCGGTGACCCCTTCGGGACTTGCATCTTTTCATCTTAAGTTTAAGTCTGTTTCATTCAAGTTTCACAAGAGACTTGGGTTTCTGTAACTTTTCTTATTGCAATTTACACTGTACTCACTCTACTTGTTATCCTTCATGGTCTGAGAGGAAGGAGTTTACATCTATGGTTAGGTTGTTGTTACGAATTTAGTTAAGAGGACTTTATTTTAATTTTTCTTTTGGTCGTTTAAAGAGGTTAATCCTTAGATGTGTGTGTTTATGTCTTTTGTGTAGGTGTCTTTTCAAAGTTTTCCAGAGGTCTGAGTTTTCGACCGGGCTGAGTAATTCAAGAAAAGCACATACTTCCATAAGGTATTTCTTACCCTATCTACTGATAAAAAAGTTTAGGTATCCATAGTTACGTTTTAATGATCCTTGCGTTTCTTTGTCCCCCTTTGTCGAGTTAGTTTCCTCGTTATTTAAAGGTTTCTGGTTAGACTTTCTTTACCTCCAGTTATTTAATGGACTCATTTTTAAGTTTTATTGACAACATTTCGACAAGTCACTCGAGACCTTTTGTTCCGTACTTGTTTTACTCTTAAAGTTGTCTCTTTTTTTATAAAAGAAAGGTTTAGTTTGTCTAAAACCTCAATTTCTTACGTTGTTGACTAGTCTTTTAAAATGATCTTTCCAAGTTGTCGTCTGAAGTAGTCCGTCTTTTTATTTAGTCACTTGAACTTTAGTAACCTTTAATAGGTGATTCTCCCCCTTTCATTATTTTTTTTTTCTTTACTTCTTTTCAATTTCCTGATTACTCTATGGTAGTACACCTGGTTATTTATGTAATAATCTCAGGTCTTCCTCTTCTCTCTCTTCCTGTCCCTTGTCCTGTCGTTATAACAAATTTCTTTATTCCAGGTGTTTGAGGGTTGGCTCTCTTCCTATACCTGAATGTCTAAACTCTTCGGGTTGTTTAGAGTTTATCCGATTAGAGTCTCCTCAGATGTGGTGCGTGTAATATTCGTTTAACAGTTTTCAGTACTCTCTTAGAATTTTCATCGTTCTCTGTAAAAAGGTTTCTCCTTTACATCTACCCCATCATTTTATCAGTTTGAGTAGATTCGTCTTCCATCTTACCACCCCAACCCCCGAACCCGTCCCGTTTACTCCTTAACAAGTTCCTTACATCAAAGTCAGTACGTTCTGCTTTTGTAAGACCGTTAGAGAACATGTTGTGACACGAATGTCATTTATTATAACACACACACCCACACACGTGTGTGTGCGAGTGTACGTACACACACGAGTCAGTGAGTCAGTCTACCCTAGCTATTTCCTCTCTTTACCATACCTGGATTGTCTTCGTCTTTTATCATTCTTCTCCACCGTTCTTATGTGTCTTCTTGACATGTTTTTTCTAGAAGTACTGGGCCTATGAGTGTTACCACACTAGTGAGTGGATCTCGGTCTGTAGGACCTTACACTTCAGTTCACCCGGAATCTTTGGTATTGATGCTTGTTTTCGATCACCTCCACTACCTTAAGGTCAACTCGATAAAGTTTAGGACTTTCTGCTACGACACTTTCACTACGTGAGTTATACGGTCGTTTAAACCTTTTGAGACGTCACCGGTGTCTTGACCTTTTCCAGTCAAAAGTAAGGTTAAGGTTTCTTTCCGTTACGGTTTCTTACGAGTTTGATGACGTGTTAACGTGAGTAGAGTGTGCGATCATTTCATTATGAGTTTTAAGAGGTTCTGTCCGAAGTCGTTATCCACTTGACACTTGAAGGACTACAAGTTCGACCAAAATCTTTTCCGTCTCCTTGGTCTCTAGTTTAATGGTTGTAGAAGACCTAGTAGCTTTTTCGTTCTCTCAAGGTCTTTTTGTAGATAAAGAGGAAATAACTGATATGGTTTCGGAAACTGACACGCCTAGTGTTATTTGACACCTTTTAAGACTTTCTCTACCCTTATGGTCTGGTGGACTGGACGGAGAACTCTTTAGACATACGTCCAGTCCTTCGTTGTCAAGCTTGACCTGTACCTTGTTGTCTGACCAAGGTTTATCCTTTTCCTCATGGAGTTCTGACATATAACAGTGGGACGAATAAATTGAATATACGTCTCATGTAGTACTCTTTGCGACCTGACCTTCTTTGTGTTCGACCTTAGTTCTAACGGCCCTCTTTATAGTTATTGGAGTCTATACGTCTACTGTGGTGGGAATACCGTCTTTCACTTCTCCTTGATTTTCGGAGAACTACTTTCATTTTCTCCTCTCACTTTTTCAACTGAATTTCGAGTTGTAAGTCTTTTGCTTCTAGTACCGTAGGCCAAGGTAGTGAAGTACCCTTTAGTTACCCCTTTGTCGCCTTTGTCACAGTCTGAAATAAAAAAACCCGAGGTTTTAGTTACGTCTACCACTGACGTCGGTACTTTAATTTTCTGCGAATGAGGAACCTTCCTTTCAATACTGGTTGGATCCATCGTATAAGTTTTTGTCTCTGTAATGAAACGATTGATTCCAGGTAGATCAGTTCCGATACCACAAAGGTCACCAGTACATACCCACACTCTCAACCTGACACTTCTTCCGACTCGTGGCTTCTTAACTACGAAAACTTGACACCACAACCTCTTCTGAGAACTCTCAGGGAACCTGACGTTCCTCTAGGTTGGTCAGGTAAGACTTCCTCTAGTCGGGACCCACAAGAAACTTTCCTTACTACGATTTCGACTTTGAGGTTATGAAACCGGTGGAGTACACTTCTCAACTGAGTAACCTTTTCTGAGACTACGACCCTCCCTAACTCCCGTCCTCCTCTTCCCCTGGTGTCTCCTACTCTACCAACCTACCGTAGTGACTGAGCTACCTGTGCTCAGACTCACTTGAGGCCCTCAACCACTACCTGGCCCTCCGGACCGCACGACGCTAAGTACCCCAGCGTTTCTCAACCTGTGCTGACTCGCTGACTTGACTTGAATTGGTGCCGCCCACCTGAGAAATGATGACTCGATGGACCCTTCGGGTTTATTATCACGTGATATGTAAATTTGTTAGGTTCTCATCTAAAGTACAATATACGAAGAACGGTATTATTATTAAATTTTTGTAAATTTTATACCAAACCCATGAGAAAAGAAGTGAGACTTTAGGACTCTGCTACAGATAAGGTAAGGGAGACCGCGGAATAATAACAAAATGATATGGAAATAAAAAATTTATAACTAACTCGAGAGCTTCATTTAAAAAAGAAATAGAGAGTACAGTCACTCATGTCCCGAAACTCGTGTCTTCTGTCAGTTGTTTACCAAAACTTATTTATATGAATGTGTAAACGTTTACTGTTGAGATAATTTTAAAAGGTTCACAAAGTCCGACCAATTGAGAGTCTTAAGTGAATTTTCTGACTAAAAGTCTTCAGATATTTCGATATTTAGGTGGTCCTTAAGTTTCTTCCATCATAATAGTGACTCTTATGATCGACCCGTTCTGAATTACCTCGGACACCAGAAGTAAGTAAGTAAATAGTCTATATCAATCCTTGATGATCTGTGGTACTCTTACTTATAACCGAGTGTCAGATTACTCATCGGTCTACTATATATTATTTCATTTTTATTCAGTTATCTTTACCAATTTCCATGTCGTTCTAATCTCGTTGACCGTTGATAACAGAAATCCACAGTGGTTTCTGAAATGTAGATACGTATAACTCAAAATTTCTTTGTTATGTATAAGTTTTTCATACATCATATATTTTATGTCATAAGAATTCGTCTCCTTCGTCGTCCATTCTACCACTCTTTTGTGTGTGTGTGTTTGGGGATTAATCCCGTAAACATTTTTAAAGTCTTCCAGGTCTCATATTCCGTATTCGTCCTCTCATTTTCTTTTGTATACTATTAGTATAACCCTTCCTGAAACTTCAAATTCACTTCCATAAACAATCTTTATATCTCTTACTGGATACAAGAGGGGTCAGAGTTGATTTACGTCCCTGATTTTTGTTGTTGTTTTCTACAACAATTATTATATAGGTACTGGATCTAATTACTTACACTTTTGACATGAGTAAACAATCCAAAGTGCGTTATATAAGCTAGAAGATTTCGTTAATTGGACAGAGAAAAACATATAAAGTCATGTGAAAAATGATGGATGATTATACCAGTGGAAACTGAAATATGAGATGTACATAAGTTTGTTTGACATGATAAAGGGGTTGATATAAAAATCGAGGAACGAATAGAGACATAGATGGAGTTCTCAAAGCCAATTCACTTGTCTTGGTTTACCTTTGACTCGATTTCGTAATGAAAAGAGAGTATTTAAAATTTTAGAAACGAGGAAAACTTATCTACGTCCGTGTCTTTTTCATAGAAAATGTTATACCAATTGAATGTAAAATTTTTTTCATTCTTGTGGCACAAACCAATGACTATGGATTGGGAAACAAAAAGAATCTGAACTCAATCGTCTTTGTACTTCGGACCATTCTGACGGACATAAAGGTCGAAAACACTGGGAACAAATAAGTAGTTTGATAACACTTGAAACCGGAGGAGTACGAGAAAACGTCAGATAAACACATGGTGAGTGTGCGTACCTTCTCTATAAACAATAAGATTTGTTATACAAATGTGTGTAAAACCTACGTACCTTTCTACTCCGACCAGTTGTATGTGTAAAAGACAAAGATATATCTTAGCGTTTAACTAAAAAAGTCCCATTAGAGTCGAGATTTATAATTAGATCTATCCCTCACGGATTAGAAATGTCTTGATAACTTCATTTTCCCATACAAAAAGAAACAAATAGTGTCCAAGTCAATATCCTATTTGGAGTTTCTTCACCCACCGTTCGATGGGTTTCCCTGACTCATCTTTAAAGATTCTAAACTTTACGATCCCATTTATTTCATCAATATACTTGATTTAGTGTTCAGTCCGAAATCTCCTTTATACCTTCAATTCTCATCTCTTGGTTCTAAAAGTGAAAGCAAAAGATCTCAGACCCAAAGAGAAAAAACATTGAGTACGTAGTGTATAAAGGATAATCTCTATAAATACACTTAAATAGATGACGTTAGTTTTCAGTAAAATCCAAAATTGACGACTTAGTTTCGAGTCCCGAGACCCAACTGTTCCTACCCCCCCTACCCCCCCAACCCTCCGTCGAAGTTCTCCCTCTCCTATATTCATATGTCCATCGACTAGACGAAACAACATGTCGTCTTTGATTGTCGTAACTTTCCATTGATATACGGTCATTTTGAAAAATTTTTACTCTTTCTATTTAAGATATTGACTGATAGATGTATCGAGTTCTATTAAAATATCTATAAATACGATTCGAGAATTATTAGTATAGGGGGTGAAAATACGGTAATAGAATGATAAACCATATGTTTATACGATCAAATTACGATGAAATCAAAGGATTCCCCTTACGATATTAAAGATTTTTATAAGTATCGATTTTACGAAGAATTCGGGACTTTTTAAACTAGTTGTTTATTTCGGTGACAGTAGTAGAAACTAATTAAAATCCTTTTTAGTTCAAATTAAACTCCCAGTGAATTGACACACTAAGTCCCTTCCCTGTCATACTTTCCTCTCTAGTAGAGTCTATTTAATTACCAAAGTCTAAGGTCTGAACCTTTCTTAAGTTTTCTTCTCAGAAAGAACGGAAACTTCTTAGACAAATGTTTATAACAGAACATTTACAGAGAATAAACAAGTGGACACTAGTCAATGTACTTATTTAGATTCACATATAAAAAGCTATTTAATAATCGAAGAGAGATCGTAGGAAATCGATGGTCCTTTGAGTTATATTAAATACGATTAACAGTCAAGTCAAGTCAGCGAGTCAGTACAGGCTGAGACGTTGGGGTACTTAGCGTCGTGCGGTCCGGAGGGACAGGTAGTGGTTGAGGGCCTCAAGTGAGTCTCAGTGTAGGTAGCTCAGTCACTATGGTAGGTCGGTAGAGTAGGAGACAACAGGGGAAGAGGAGGACGGGGGTCACGGAGGGTCGTAGTCTCAGAAAAGGTTACTCAGTTGAGAAGCGTACTCCACCGGTTTCATGACCTCAAAGTCGAAGTCGTAGTAAGGGAGGTATCTTTAGGGTCCCGACTAGAAGAAGTCTTACCTGACCGACCTAGAGGAACGTCTTCTGAGAGAGTTCTCAGAAGAGGTTATGGTGTCAAGTTTTCGTAGTTAAGAAGCCACGAGTCGAAAGAAGTGTCAGGTTGAGAGTGTAGGTATGTACTGGCGACCTTTTTGGTATCGGAACTGAAACAACCGTTTCATTACAGAGATGAAAAGTTATACGATAGATCCAACCAGTATTGAAAAGAAGGTTCCTCATTCGCAGAAAATTAAAATACCGACGTTAGTGGTAGACGTCATTAAAACCTCGGGGAGTTTTATTTCAGACTGTGACAAAGGATCAGTGAGAAAAAGTACTATTTTCCATTTTAATTCAGTGAAAGGGATTAAAGACACAAAAGATTTTTTTAAGAACGATAAAGACTAGAGAGAGAACGTTAAAGGATATTTTGTACGTGAGAGTAATCTTATGTGTGGTAAAAAATCCTTCCTCTCTTCAATATTTATTTTTTCATATAACTTAATATCAAGTCAAAATTTTATAAGTAAAAAATTATTGAAACTTTTTCTACATGAAACACTACAATATTAAATAATCTGTTTACAAACCCTTCTAAACTCCAAGGAAAGGGAAAACAAAAGGAAAAAAGAAGACAAATGTACTCCTGATCGAATCAATATCTCTGAGTAAAAAGGTTTCTCCTGAAGTAAGAGAAGATTACTCGAAATATAACTTGTTCAGTTTATCTTTGTTTACTACCCTTGTCTCAGTCTCTTTCTTTTACTTTAATCCTCAACTGAGGATGATAATATCAAACTTTTCGATTACCTTTAACCACGGGGTTCATTTTATCTCTGATGTTTTCCTTACTATTCGAACTTCTCTTTTTTTGTCTTTCGAGTTATCACCACTATGATACGTAATTTCGTTGAATTTATTCCTTTTATACTCACAGAGATCATTGGGTGACTTGGGGTGGTACTGGCGTGGAGAAGATCTATGCTCTCCATTCTGGGTAAAGTTTCGCCTCCAAAGGCTATGAATAGACCTTCTACCTAGGGTCAAGTCCCTTTCATGTACAGTGCAATAATGATTCTAGTGGAGGGTCCCAACTTTCCATTTCATATTACATTGTATGGGTGTCCGCCTCCTATTTGTCCAAACCCAATGGTCACGTAATAAACCAACGGGAGTAGTCTTTGTATTGGACAGAGGTGTTCAAATTCTATTTTGTCCTCTCGGGACTAGTAAACTGAGTTTGTTTTGGTAGAATTCACACTGACGACAGAAGGGAGAACTATCCGTGTACTGAGAAACAGTTCGGGTCGACCTCTGACACGGGTCATCCTAATGTCAACTCCAAAGACTTCGACAGACAAGAAGAATGTATGAAAGTGATTATACTAGTAGAACAAAAATAACTTTATTGTAAAATTTTTTACGTACCTTAGACGTTTATCATTGATCTGTACCACTTTAAGACGGTCCTCGTGTGGTGGGACTCTGTGTAGGACTTTCCATTATCGAAACACCCTAAACGGACGGACAACTATTATACAGTACGTTCAAAGGTTTCAGTTCTTCTTTGTCTATCTAGACTCCCTAAAAACATTGTTAAAAGAGGGACATACGTTTTTATGTTCCTTTTTTTCTTGTATTATGTCAGGAGCTTATTTTGAAACTCCTACTTAATTATGTCTACCGGTGTGTAGACACTGATAATTTTTACTTGAAACCGTGTAAAGGAGGATAGCATTATGATGATAGTGAATAAAGGAAGAGATACTTACAAAATGTGGGGTGGGTAAGATGCTGGGTTGGGGTTTATTTAGATGAGGTTCCTTTGGTACACACGAATAGATTTGTGATGTTCGTTCATATTTTCTAATTGTGTTTCGAGGGTAATTTTCTACTCTTACGAATTTTTTATTAATTTGACTTCAGAGAGAAAATCGTTATATACAGAACCTAAGTGACATTCGTAAGTTCTAAAGTTCTGTTCTTCGTAAAGAAAAACATTCCAAATTATTCGTGACTTTGTATAAATAATAAAGTCTTTGTACATATCTAGTCTGTGTATGATTCTTTCAATTCGTTTAATAAACATTCTAAGTTTCTTTCGTTATTAACGTTAATCTCACTGTTAGCGAAATTTACAAACAGATTAATTCGATAAATAATTCACAACTCGTTAATAATGTAAAGTTTGTACAATCTTTCTTAATATTTAAATGAAAATATAAATACATGTACATGTTACATATATTTACTTATATTGATATTTTTCTTTAATAAAATTTTAACTTTTACATTTTTGACCTGGTTTTCCAACTTATGTTTACAAGATTTTGACTTCTGGATTAAGTGTATGTTGCAAACTACAAATTCTAAGTACCCGGTTTATATTTGGAGTCTCCGTCTATAAGGAAACTCGTCACTTCGACTCTTTTCTTCTATCTCTTAAGACGACTTTTACGTCTATTAATCTAACGTGTATGAGACACCAGAAAGGTTTAAAAACCAATTTTTTTTCTGAGGAGTTTTGTTTTCGGTCCGTTTATGATAACTAAACCGGAGAAAAGAGGAACACATCTGACTCAGACCATGTTGAGACTGGATTTTCATTATTTAGTTGAAATTAATCAAGACATTAACCTCACATTGTGACGGATACTACTCAACTTTCCGAGGTAAAGAGGTTTAGGGGTCAGACCAGGAACTTAAACCTCAAAATGTTTTACCGGACGTGATAGTGATCGATGTCAGTCCTTCCCCGATAAACCTCAAGTGACACCTTTACTCTGGTCCCGACCTCACTCTTGAACACCTCAAAATGTGTTACAGTCGGGTGGGAAGGGGACACCTTATCCTTTACAACCGTTTCAGCTGTAGGAGAGTATTAGTCCTATTAGAGTCGAAAGAGGAACCTTTTATATGTTTTTTTTTTTTCCTTCTTTCTTTTTCTTGTAGGATTGTAAGTTGGTACTCCTTACATGTAATCGTAGGACAAATCTTCCTGGTTTTAGACGGAGAACTTAGTCGAAAGAACTGACGGAAGGTATTCAGACAGATATGCTCCTTAATATACTAGGAAAAGAAGTGAAAAATAGATCATTATAAACTTTTGAATACCGTAAGTAACGTGATATAATTCATCGGTCACTTAACGTTTCAACTTACCTTTCAAGGTCTCAATAGGTCATTTACATAGAATTCTTTTATTGGACTTATTAAGTTCATTTTTTTTTTTTAAAGTAATCGGAAGAAAAAAGAGTAATTGTTCAAATAAAACTGACGTAATAGTATTGTAGATGATATATTCTAGTCTTAAATATTTTTATATTGAAATATTGAAATGACTCAACATAAAAACGATACTTCTTATTTTAAATTATTATACGAAAGGACACAACCGTTTGAGTGAGACTTCAATAAAATTACTTACTGGATGTGAAGGTAGGAAGATTAAATGTTTGGTTTGTTCAAGTTAGTGGAGTTTTCAACACGGTTTATTCCACTCTTTACCACGACTCTTTCTGGACTCCAAAGTCTTTGGAAGTTTCTGAACAATTACCGAGAAAGTAGTCGTAAACGGTTAATGTCGATGAAAGTAGGGACATTTTGTCGATGGTGAGTTAACTCGTTCAGATTTACTCTCCGACTATTTTAAAGGGACCTTATTCGTAAACTATGAAGTCAAGTCAAGTCAAGTCAGCGAGTCAGTACAGGTTGAGAAACGTTGGGGTACTTAGCGTCGTGCGGTCCGGAGGGACAGGTAGTGGTTGAGGGCCTCAAGTGAGTCTAAGTACAGGTAGCTCAGTCACTACGGTAGGTCGGTAGAGTAGGAGACAGTAGGGGAAAAGGAGGACGGAGGTTAGGGAGGGTCGTAGTCTCAGAAAAGGTTACTCAGTTGAGAAGTGTACTCCACCGGTTTCATGACCTCAAAGACGAAATCGTAGTAAGGAAGGTTTCTTGTGGTTCCCGACTAGAGGAAATTTTACCTGACCTACCTAGAGGAACGTCAGGTTCCCTGAGAGTTCTCAGAAGAGGTTGTAGTGTCAAGTTTTCGTAGTTAAGAAGCCGCGAGTCGGAAGAAGTGTCAGGTTGAGAGTGTAGGTATGTACTGGTGACCTTTTTGGTATCGGAACTGACCTGCCTGGAAACAACCGTTTCATTACAGAGACGAAAAGTTATACGATAGATCCAACCGGTATTGAAAAGAAGGTTCCTCATTCGCAGAAAATTAAAGTACCGACGTCTATACAGAAGTTAACATCTGACACTGTTCTGACACCGTACCTCTACATACATCGTAACAACTCAAAACATAGGACACTTATATATAAGATTACGTCTGTTACTTTGGTTTAACACGTAAAACGTGATCAGAATACCCTTCGAGTAGGATCCTCACTACTGTCGTCGAAGGAATCATTACTCCTATAACAACTGGTTTTGTCCCAGACTAGAGGATTCGGGTACTGACTTTCGATAGACGAAGCCAGAGATCAGGTAGTGGGTCCCCAGTTCCCTTTTCTCTGAAAGAGACGGAGCATAGACATAGCACGAGAGAGACGGGATTGTCATAAAAAACAGTGGTAGAATGGAATAAGTCATACCGTGACCTTCTACTAAAGTTCTGTATCCGATACATTTCTTTTTATCCTACGTGAGACCTCTTACTTCTTTATCTCATACAAATGTAATGAGTCCAGAAATAGAAAAGGAAGGAGTGTAAGTAGAAAGTGAGTCGGTTTTTCGTATTAGAGAGTTTTACGTTAAGATACGAGACAACGAAGTCAAGTCAAGTCAAGTCAGTGCAGGCTGAGAAACGTTTGAGTACCAGACGTCGTGTGGTCCGGAGGGACAGGTAGTGGTTGAGGGTCTCAAGTGAGACGACGAATGTCGGAAGGTCTTCGTTGGGTATAGAACACTCTGTTCAAGTTTAGGTGACGTCCCTTGAGCTTAGGTCGATAAAGGATGTGTTAGTATCGAGTAGAAGTGGAAAGTGAAATATTGGATCTTTATGGTCTCATGACATAAAGAAGTTACGGGTAGTACTACTTAGTATATACGAAGACGGGGAATGCAAAGGAGACGACGTCAGAATATTTGATACTGGAATGACTGGGTATAAATTCCGTGTCGAGTATCGTGGGTGTTTGGGAGAGACTTGAGACGAGTCTGAGTTGTTGTCCGGGAACAACTAGGGTATCGTGGGAGACGACAGAAGACGATATCTTACCTAGTATCACCCAAAAGAAACAGAATAGAAGATTCCTCTGACACTTAAAGAGTTCCAGTTTCCGTTTACACAAGTGGGTTGTAAAATGAGTAGAGAAATGATGGGGAGTTAAGGTGTAAGGTTCTACCCTTACCCACCTCTCTTTCTCTCTTTTCGTCTGTGTCTTTTTTTTCTTTATTGATCTGTCTCTTGTCACTATGGTCCTCTGAGGATCCCGTCTTGTTGAACGAATATTATTTTTTCGTTCGAGTAATGTCCTCTCCTTTTCTGTTACCGTGGGGTGAGGTCATGAGAACGGACCTCTTAGGGTATTCTACCTCCTCGGACCATCCGACGTCAGGTACCCCAGTGATTCTCAGTCTGTGTTGACTCGCTGAAGGGAAAGTGAAAAGTGAAAGTACACAACCTCTTCCTTTACCGTTGGGTGAGGTCACAAGAACAGACCTCTTAGGGTCCCTACCCCCTCGGACCACCCGACGGTAGATACGACAACGTGTCTCAGTCTGTGCTGACCTCACTGAATCGTCGTCGTCGTAATGTCTTCTGACCCATACAGAGACAAGGAACTTTATATCTTCTCATTTTCCTGTATTCTTGTAGAATAGAAACTGTTTTCTCCGTTCTTATATGTTACCTCATTTCTGTTAGAGAAATTGTTCACCACGACCCTTTTGACCGGTTGGTGAACACTTTCTTACTTTGATCTTGTGAAAGATTGTGGTGTGTGTTTTTATTTGAGTTTTACCTAATTTCTAGATTTACATTCTAGTCTTTGATATTTTGAGGATCTCCTCTTGTATCCGTTTTGTGAGAGTCTGTATGTAGTGTCGTCCTAGGAGATACTAGGTGGAGGGTCTTAAGACCTTTATTTTCGTTTTTATTTGTTTACCCTAGATTAATTTTAATTTTCGAAGACGTGTTGTTTCCTTTGATATTCATTCCACTTTTCTGGCGGAAGACTTACCCTCTTTTGTTATCGTTTACTTCGTTGACTGTTTGTTGTTTAGAGTTTTTATATGTTCGTTGAATACGTCGAGTTAAGGTCTTTTTATTTACTGGGTTAGTTTTTTACCCGGTTTCTTGATTTATCCGTAAAGAGGTTTCTTCTGTATGCCTACCGATTGTTTGTGTACTTTTCTACGAGTTGTAGTGAGTAATAGTCTCTTTACGTTTAGTTCTGGTGTTACTCCAAGGTAAAGTGTGGTCAGTCTTACCGACGTTAGGTTTTCAGATGTTCGTTATTTACGACCTCTCCCACACCTCTTTTCCCTTGGGAGGATGTGACAACCACCCTTACGTTTGATCATGTCGGTGATACCTCTTGTCACACCTCTAAGGAATTTTTTAACGTTTATCTTGACGGAATACTGGGTCGTTAGGGTGACGACCCGTATGTGTGGCTCCTTTGGTCTTAACTTTCTCTGTGTACATGGGGTTACAAGTAGCGTCGTGACAAATATTATCGGTCCTGTACCTTTGTTGGATCTACAGGTAGTCGTCTACTTACCTATTCTTTCGACACCATGTATATGTGTTACCTCATAATGAGTCGGGAATTTTTATGTAAACTTAGTCAAGATTACTCTACCTACTTTGACTTCGGCTAATATGTCTCACTTCATTCGGTCTTTCTATTTGTGGTTATGTCATATGACTGTGTATATATACCTTAAATCTTTCTACCATTGCTATTTGGACATACACTCTGTCGTTTTCTCTGTGTCTACATATCTTGCCTGAAAACCTGACACTCCCTTTCCTCTCCCACCCTACTAAACCCTCTTACCGTGACTTTGTACATATGATAGTATATTTTTTACTTCGCGGTCAGATACAAGCTATGTTCTATGGTCTACGAACCCCGACCATGTGCCCCTACTAGGTCTCTCTACTATACCCCACCCTCCACCCTGCCCCTAAGTCCTAACCCTCGAGTATATGTGGGCACCGCCTAAGTACAGTTACATACCGTTTTCGTTATGTCATAACATTTCATTTTATTTCATTTTTATTTTAAATTTTGTTTTTTTTTCCTGTATTCTGAGTCATTTACAAGTACCCCAAGACTACTTACTATTTACAGGAGAGACAAAGTTGTTAGAAGAGACAAAGGAGGAGGTTAATAAAAAGTATGGACCTTACAGACAAGGTTGGAGGATCCAGGTAAGTCTAGATTGAGAGATTCGGACCATTTTGGAGTAACAGAGACACTTCGAAAAAGATTAATAAGGTCCTTTGTAATAAAAAATAGTAGAGACTTTAAGATCTTATGACTAAGAATAAGAGTGATAAGTATTTATAAAATCCCGGAAAAAGCAAGTAGAAACTCGAGTTTTTTTACAGAAAAATTTGTATAATTAATAACATGACACCGATTTTGGAGACTATGAGTATAAATAACAATTGTTTTTACCTTACCTACGAATTAATTTACGAAAAGAGAGAAGACAAAAGTGAAAGTCAATCCTAAAAGTATGTATATACCTCTTGTCGACTAATTTAGACTTACATAAAATCTGAAGAAAATGGGTAGGTACGCGAGAATATTTTTTGATTTTAACGTTCACGGACTTCCACCTCTTTCCATGACAAATGTTTGTTCCTTTCAAATCACGGGGATTTTATTAACTTTTTATCAAATACGAGTTTAAACGGTGTTTAGAAGATACATTGGAACCCTTTCATATAAAAGAGAAACCTAATCTAAAGAAGGATACTTTCCTTCATACTCAACTAACTTGTGTATAAATCTTTCTAGGGTGTTACACACATTTGGATATTAAAGAACTAAGTCAACCACAATTTCTTGTCATCATCTACCAATTTAATAATATATTTCTAACAACTTGTACACATCGTCTGTAATCAGAATCGGATGTTGAGTTTACGTGTTCTTTATACAAATAAAAATTCTTAACGTAAGGCAAAAATGTGATATTCCTCTAAGTATGACTTAAAAATTTAAAGAAAAATTCAAAAATTCTATCATACAGAAGAGTAAAACAATGATTATAAAAGATATTAACAGATATTAACTCGTCGAAGATAAAACACGAAGTAAAATAGACGTACTGTCTTTGTAGCACTCAAAAAACGAAGAGTAGGAGAAAAAGGACTCTACACGGATTCAAAACCCCAAATGTCTCATAGTCACGTTACCCTTATATCTTCCCAAGTTCGCGAGTTATTACGGAGAAGTGTCACCATGAGTGCCTCAAAGGGATATAGTAACGGAGTAAGAGGTATCGAATACGATTCAGTAAGTAGGGACTTAGAACAGGTGTTCGGGGGCCTTTGGGTTCTGGAGAGAAGTGTGTAGACTTACCTTTGGTTTTACCTTTGGTTAGACGATATACATACTAAATGTTATTAATTTATATTTTGTTATGTACATTTCATGGATCAAGACACATATGACGTCACAATGTTTGAGTCATTTACGATCCATAATGATAGTAATAAAAAACTTATCTATTACGTCATTGTCACAAGTTTTTAGTTTGTATATATATATACACATATGTGTGTGTATTTCTAATTTCCCTCTACATAGGGGGAGTAGGTCCATGATGAAATGGACCAAAGGGATGAGTGGAAGATTTTCTATTGGTACTATCTCGTTTCTATCACTTTATTTTAAATACCATTGGTATTTTACCTATCAACTCCTATAAATAAAAATACATAAGTATATGTAAATATAGTTTTGGAACGTACTGTGTAACAGTTTATAAATACCTCGTGAAAGTATCTGTGCGAAGGTTCACGAAAGTTTTATAATTGATTCAATAAAGACTATGTTGTAGTACTCCCTCCACGATGACCAACGTGGGAACTGTCTATTCCTTTGACTCCGAGTCACTCCTTGTAAACCACTCTAATTTAAAAATTGTGAAGATGGGATGGTGTTGATGATATTAAATATAGACATGGGTAATCGGAAAGATATATGTAGGTGAAATTGAAAGAGAAATTAAAAAAATTAGAGAAGTAGTCAAACAGTTTTCAGTCTTGACAGTAATAAGAGTCTTTGTAAAACCTATTGAATTCTTCCTTGAATCCTTCTTTTCCAAACTTGTCCCTCGTAGTCGTTATTAGCTTACAAACAAAGGTGAATTAGAAACTTTTGTAATGAAGAAACTTTTTCGTGATTGTCAACGTATTTTAGTTCTTAGGATTGGAGATTATTATTACTACTGTATACAAGTCTTGTGTTTTGTGTGTAGGTCATAGACATAGGAGTGTTATTGAGATCATCCGATTGAAGGAATAATGATCGAGACAATAAAAAGAGGAAGTCATATAGAAAACGTTACAGTTATCCAGAAAGTTTTGACGTTTGAAATATTACCTTAAGTACAGAAGTCTTTCAAACTTATAAAGGGTTTATGAAATACTCAAATTAAAAATTTTTTATAAATTTTAAATGACTACGTATGTAAGTATAAAATATGTTTATATACACATTTTCCTTATATATATATAAGATATCATATACTGTGTTAGTAGTGTTACGGTTCCTTTTCCGTAAGTTAAAAGTTGTATATGAACATCGGAATAGAAAATAAGGAACTGAAACGGGGGTAGTGGGTCTATAAGCTAATATGATTTAATAAACGACAGTGGAGTTACACTATCGATCAAAGGTACGGAAACAAATATGACTAGGAAATACACGACTACCTTGGAAGAAATTCCGAGTTGAGTTCATAATGGATGAGTTCAGAGTTCTGAATTTTTATTGCAGCTTGAATTCAGAAGATTAGTATCGTTGTACGAAAATATCGTGACACATACACGTCAGAAACGGTGTCAAGTAATAGAATAAAGAAGTGGACGTTGACCTAAATAGTAACACAGGAGTGTCTCATGGACTTTACGTTGTTCATGTATTACTTCCTGGTATTTGAGGTACTTACAACCACTCTACTGTATCGTTCTTGGTAGTGAACATAAACCTTTATGTTACTTCGTATAAGGTTTACATTTTCACCAAAAGAGTCCCGATGTTTGAGGAAGTCCTATAATGTGACAATGTGTTCATGTACTCTTTCGATCGAAGGGGTTTAAAGGATTGAAAGAGTACTACACACTATCCTTGACTTCTTTACTGGTTCGAACACCCTTTTTTTTGTTTTTGTTTGTTTGTTTGTTTTTTTGATCCATTAACGTTTCTTATGATCCCGGTCAAATGTCCCTGACTCATTATTTATGAAATTCAAATACTTATATACACAGTTACCCGAGACTCTTAATCGATAATATCGATAATGTGTAGACAAAAAATTTCCCGGAATAGACAAATTAAATAAAAATAACTTCATATGAACTAAATTTATAATACAATCAAAGTCCACTTATCGTTACTAAGTCATTATGCATATATGTCTAGATAAGAAAAAGGAATATCTAATAATCTTTGTGACTCATATCAAGAGACACGATATGTGGTCCAGGAACGACCAATAGACAAAATATGTATCATGAGGTGTAGAGAAAAGTTAAAAGGTAGTGGGAATACGGAGAGAAGTGAGAGTTTTCAACTGAGAAGAAGAAGTTATTTTTTACTCTCCATCGTCGTTGTCTCGAAATAACGTTCCATCCCATCTTCCTACCTACCTGATTATCCATATATTCCCTGATTCCCACTAAATAAAACTGTAGATCCTCAGGAAACTGACGTTTTCGAATTGTAACTGAACCGATCGAGTGGAGAACAAGTAATGAGACATTGGGAGGGTCTATTGTGAGGGTTCTCCCTCCTCTGGACTCTATACGACGACGGAACCTAGAGTTGATCAAGAAACCTGGTTATAAATATTTTTACCTTCCTTATTTATTACTACTCTTTCTTTTTTTACTTAATTTGATCACTTATTTTATTTACCTCGTATATTAAAAAACGAACACTACCACCCTGTCTAAAAGACTCTGTAGAAAGTGTATAGTCCCACCTATAAGACAGCGGTGTATTACTTTTCTTCTTTGAAAATTAAAACATCTAGAGAAATCCCATCACCTTTGAGAAGGAATCTAAAAGAAAGACACCGATATTTTTCACCATTCCTAATGATTTCAATCCACTGTGCAAGATTTTCAAGTCGAGTAAATCTAGATGTTAATTACGTCAGCTCTTGTATGGAGTAGTTAAGATGAACGAATATGGTCAGAGACGAGGGAGTATGATACTCAAGTACTCAAAGGTTGTGGAGCATATAGTGATGTATATGTCATCTATGAATTATTTACGAATACTCCCGAAAGGACGACCCAGTCGACCACTTCTTAGGTCGATGTTACGTCCGTTACGTCTTCTACATTCAAACTAGGTACCCAACCCTCCTTTGGGACTTCCTCCTTTACCCTTGAGTAAGGTCATAGGGACGGACTTTTTAAGGTACCTGTCTCCTCGAACCACCCCTTGTATGTCTGGTTCCCAGTGTTTCTCAGCCTGTGGTGACTCGTTCACTCACTACCGTCTACGAACACCTCACTTGTATATAGAACCACTAAACGAACACGATCTTCAAAACTACCTTAACGTTTAGTTTTACTTCATCTTACGTAGTATAAAATTCTTTTCCATCGTCAGACTTTATTAATATTCAACAATTGTACTAAACGTATGATGGAGTATCCTGTTTATGTTGAAACCCGTCACGATCTTTGGATCAAGATTCCTTTCTGGTCCTTAAAATTTAAGTAGAAAATTTCACTCTCTTGTGTCTTATATATTAAAGGTTTTCCTGAGGATACGAGAACCAAACTAAGAAAGGGTAATTTTTCTTTGAACCCTTTTTGTGTGTAATATTATTCAGTGAAAGTAGACTCATGGTGATGATTATTGATCTAAAATAAGAATAGATACAACGACGTATAAACGACGTAACGAGTATTTGAAGAAGTCTTCTTACCTAATAAAGAACTCACACGAAGTTGAATTATCCAAGCCTCAGTACAAGTCCTAGTAAATATTTCATCTTACTTATCTGTTTAACTCCAAAAGGATACATAATTATGAAAAAAGGAGAAACTAAGACCGAGTAAATATTGAGACCACATCAGAACCTCACTGTGACGGTCTAGATTCGTGGTAGTGTACTTTATTTTTGTCTGAAGTTAGTTCCAATTCACCTTCCTTTACTGAAAGGACATTCAGAGACGAAAAGGACATTCAGAAACGAAAAACAGAAACACCTACGACAAAGATGAAGGGTACCCTAACCGTAATGTGACGTGTTACAAATAGAAATCGAAGAATGTAGAGACTCTTGGAATATTCCAAGACGTACCCTAACATAAACAACCAAATAATACTTTTCTTGTTTGAGATTTTTTCCGAATAAATGGTGAAATATAGACTAAAACTCAACCAGCTGGTTGAGTTCTAGTCTATATTTACGAATAGATCAATAAATTGATAGAATAATTGATAATGATTAACAATAAATTGATAAACTATAGATCGATAAATTGACGATAAAATTCAATTTTATAAATCGGAACGATTTATGTTCTAAAAAATTATAAAATTGACCCTTAAATTACAACGGACTGAAACCTTGTTGTCTGACCAAGGTTTATCCTTTTCCTCATGCAGTTCCGACATATAACAGTGGGACGAATAAATTGAATATACGTCTCATGTAGTACTCTTTGCGACCCGACCTTCTTCGTGTCGACCTGAGTTCTAACGGTCCTCTTTATCGTTATTGGAGTCTATACGTCTACTGTGGTGGGAATACCGTCTTTCACTTCTCCTTGATTTTTCGGAGAACTACTTTCACTTTCTCCTCTCACTTTTTCAACCGGATCTCGAGTTGTAAGTCTTTTGCTTCTAGTACCCTAGACCAGGGTAGTGAAGTACCCTTTATCTACCCCTTTGTTACCTTTGTCACAGTCTGAAATAAAACCCCCCGAGGTTTTAGTGACGTCCACCACTGACGTCCGTACTTTAATTTTCTACGAATGAGGAACCTTCCTTTCAATACTGGATGAATCTATCGTATAAGTTTTCGTCTCTGTAATGAAACGGTTGTTTCCAGGTAGATCAGTTCCGATACCAAAAAGGTCACCAGTACATACCTACACTCTCGACCTGATACTTCTTCCGACTTGTAGCTTCTTGACTACGAAAACTTGACACCACAACCTCTTCTGAGAACTCTCGGGGAACCTGACGTTCCTCTAGGTCGGTCAGGTAAGCTTTCCTCTAGTCGGGACCCACAAGAAACTTTCCTTACTACGATTTCGACTTTGAGGTCATGAAACCCGTGGAGTACGTTTCTCAACTGAGTAACCTTTTCTGACACTACGACCCTCCCTAACCCCCGTCCTCCTTTTCCCCTGTTGCTTCCTGCTCTACCGACCTACCGTAGTGGCTGAGTTACGTGTGCTCAAACTCACTTTAGGCCCGCAACCACTACCTGTCCCTCCGGACCACACGACACTAAGTACTCCAGCGTTTCTCAGCCTGTGCTGACTCGCTGACTTTACTTGACTTGACTGAAACAAAACTATAACGAGTTCCTGAGTCAGTTCTCTTTGTGTATTAAGAAATCCAAGTTTAGTATTCTAACTCTCTTTTTCTGTAAACGTTTATAAAGATACAACGTCTTTTAAATTTAAAACAAAGATGGAGGTTATACATCTAGTCAAGTGGAAAAACAGTCTGTGACAAGAGAGTGGGTTATCCTAATACGAGTAGGTTCAAGGAAGTCCTCTGACCCACGTAAGTTCCCCCGTACCGACATCGGAGTGAAGTCATGGGGTCTCTCGTGTTGTTTCCGTCTGACCCAAGTTCTCTAGTCAAGTCCCTGAGGACCGGTACTCCTTTGACGATCCAGAGAAAGGAGTGACTGGACTAACTAATGACTAAAAAGAATAATGAATTATCGTAAATAAGGTATCCTTAGTCTCAAAATTTTAATAAGAACTAGACCTTAAAGTATCAATTTCATTATAACGACCAATGTATAGCGTAGTAGTAGTGACTTCGTCATCTGGCAAGGATGAAGAGTCTGAGATTGATCAGGGTTTTGGTTCCGACTGACGCGAAGAGAGAGTCGATGATGATCTAGGAAGAGTTCAGAAGAAATTAGTCTTGTTACCAGATTTTCTTTTCGACCTTTTAGTCCCAATCCTTCCTTTTAAGACACCTAACAGTTGAACAAAGGTGAATCAGTGATCAGTTTTAACCAAGTCGACCTCATCTTTTTTTACACCGTCGACCGTATCCCTGGTAACAAAGACGAGGGTAGTAATCTCACTCTGTAAAAACACCAAAATGTTCTTTACAGTTGGAGGTTAGACCGTCTCTGAACGACGGCGCCGGTCGTGTTCGTTCTCAGTGTGGACGTATCCCTCTT
>SJYO01014055.1:0-10000 GCA_006410555.1 Capra ibex | reverse complement strand
CCGCACGCCCAGGACACTGCGATGACCAACAGGGACACGGATGGTCCCGGCGGCCTCAGCCTCCACTCCTCATGGAGCACGTCCAGCACCTGGTGAGCCCGCAGTGCTCTCCCTGGGAGTTTCCACAGAACGTGAAAATCTGAGATTCACCAACCCTCAAAAATTCTCTGAAAGTGGGTGAATTGGCTGCGTAAATTTAGCAATTAAAAGAATACCTTTGAGACAAATTGGGGCTTAATAGAAAGAAAATAGTTTTGAGAAACAAGCTGATTCTCTCATCTATAATACCATAAATGTTAAACTATATTCAACTGAAATTTTTTCTGGAATACTAAAATATTTTTTCACGTTTTATAGACAAGGCATTTTCCCTGTAGTCAATGTTGTTTCTGGATGACCGACAGAACTGAGATTACCCACTGCGGTCAGAAAATCCTTGTACTTTGAATTGTTCTCTAGGAAGCCACCAGAACATCCTAGAATTTGCCATGCGTAGCAACAGAGCAAAGGAAAACCCACTTCTGCTCGTGCGCACACGAACACACACACACAGAGTTAGATATCCACCTTAACACCAGATCCAGAGAAACCTGCCTACCAGAAAACACAAGCACACACGCACACACACACACACACACACACAGACACACATCTGTAAACACAGGTACCAAATCCACTGGGATTCCTTTAAAATTATCCTTCCATCACTTTCAAGACAAGAGGCACAGGGCTTCTGAAACTGATGACGATGTGTGCAGGCTCCTTACTTGCAGGCGTCCCTCATGTCCTCGTGGCTGGCCATGCACAGCACCCCGTCTGCAGCTGGTCCAGCTGAAGGGACCGCAGAGAGGTGGGGGTCGAGGTTTCACATTTGATGGTGGTCTTGTCATCTCGTACCTCTTCTCATAAAGCTGGCAGCTGAGGGAATGAGGTAAGTGTAAAACTGGGTAACAATAGGCTGTGTTGAATATGTGAATCTGGAGCTCTGTGAAGAGCTGAGTAGCTGTGGAGTCGCTGTCCCCATGTCGGCGTTTCTGTCATCGAATGTGCCGTTGATGCTCTAGTGTGACCGTCCCGCTCCCCACCAAACCCGGGTGGCAGGGACCCCAACGTGGCAGCCCCCAGGCTCGCTCTCTCCAGCTCATCCACCCTCTGGAAGTTTCCCCAGACCCTCAGTAGGAGTGGGCGCTGCAGGTGTGTGTGTGTCCTCGTGCCCCATGTGACGTCGCACGACTAACCGCAATCTGTGTTTGCACGCTTCCTCCCGCGCTCGTGGGACCAGGCAGCATGGTGGGAACGCAGAGGCTGGATTCTGCTACAGTCAGGACTTACTCCTGCTGAGCTTAGGGGTGAGTACAGGCCGGCCTGGTCCCGAGGGGGCACGGAGACCACTCCCTAGGAGTGAAGGGTCAGCAGGTCTCCGAAGGTCGCGCCAGGGAGAGCCCTCAGCAGCACAGAACGTGACCTTGGCGCCCGGCTGCCGCCTGAGTGGTCAGAGCACGGCCCGAGTCTCCCTCGCGTCCGTGCACACAGGTGTCCCTCCCACAGCAGCAGTGCTGCTGGCCATGCCCTGCGTGCACGTTCTCGGAGGGAACAGGGCCCAGATCATCAGGGGTCACAAGGCTGCCCTGCCCTGGGCCTCTCCATCCGGAGGCCAGTGTTTAACCCAGAAGTGCACCGGTATCGGGGGGTCGGCCGCCGCTGAGGGGCCACCCTCCCTTGCAGGTGCTGCTCTGGGTGGTCCTCTGGTGGGTCCAAGCCGGGAGCCCAGCCCTGCTCGAGCCGCTCTGAGAGCAGGAGGCTGTCTGCTCTGTCCTGTTCACGTCTCAGCTAGAAAGCTGGATTGGGTTTTAAGCTTTTTTACCAGCAGCTTTTAGCTATATGTCAGAATGAAGTCAGCCACAGAGTTCTCTCCTTGATCTGCTTGGTCCTTCACGTTTCTCTGAATTCTCAAAGCAGCGGAAGCCCAGAATGGGGTGGGGGTAGGGTTTCTGGAGGGGAGGGGCTCGGGCACCAGCCGCCGCCCCAGGACTGACTCGTCTGTGTGTTTGTTTCCAGCTTACCCGCACTACTTCTGCAGGTGATTATGCAGCATCCAGAATATGATAAAGACTACATTTTGAACTTAATGCAATCTTTAATCTGTTAATGCTTTTTATATGGACCTAAGATATTTTATTACAGAGTTTTTAATTAGTGAAGAATTCATGAATACCTAGAGGAAATATTTTAAAATTTAATGTTTCTTATATTTATGTAAACTTATGACTTCATTTTGGAGAAGGAAATGGCAACCCACTCCAGTGTTCTTGCCTGGAAAATCCCACGGACGGGGGAGCCAGGTGGGCTGCCATCTATGGGGTCGCACAGGGTCGGACACGACTGAAGTGACTAGAAGTAGCAGCAGCATGACTTCATTTATATACTTACTTTTTCTTGTATATCCAGGCTATGAATATCCTTTCAGATCAGTTCATGTTCTGATACCTGATTTTAGTCTTCAAATGATTGTACTGTAATACTTGTCTGTATAAATCCTATGAACAAATATAGGGCTTTTGCAAATGATGCATTGATTGTAATTATTCTTGTGTAATTTTTAAATGTTAAACCATGAGAGAAGGGGTTTTACTGCGATTGTAAAATCATCATGACACGGTGTGCATTATCCTTCCAGAATGTAATCAAGCTCTCCAACAGTCACTCTGAAATGAGCGAACTAATTTCAACCAATTGTTGTAATTTAACGATGACCTAAACTGTACTTTTTTTCTAGGAGGAAATGCTTTTTGTCTAAAGCATGAAGTGATTTAAAAGTACTGGGTGTTAAATGTGAGCTTCTGATGAAATTTGGGCTGAAAGGATAACTAGAAGACGACTATGAAAATCTCTCCTGTAACCTAGTCTCTGGACCCAGATCCCTCCTCTCCGGTGAGACTCTTCGAGGACCAATCCTGATGCCCTGCACCCGCTGCGGAGCCATTGAGTTGGACAGTGAGGGCGCCACATCCCCGACAGACAGACAGAATAGTGCAGCTCTGACAAAGGCCTTATTTTTCTGATGTAAATCATCTTTTTACATCTGTTGGTAAACATGTTTAAAGAATGGACCTAGGCATACATTTGTAGATTTTGATGACACAGCCATTTTGGATAGTATAAGTAGCAAATGTAACTTTTACTTTTTCAGTAGCACATTAAAAAAGCCAGCAAGAGATGCGTTCAAATCATGGTGCCTTATTGTGCAGCTGATATCTTGGTAGACAGAGACGGCATGTCTCTTTACATGTGCGTTCTGCCTTTAATTTCCTTGTACAATTCATTGTTACCATTCTGTGTTTCTATTAATCTGTTGTGAACTTCCCGAATATGTGACAAAGTATGTACAGACTACTTTTGAACTATTTTTATCACAGTATTATTTACTTCTTTCAAAAAAGTACTGAAGCCAAATTTCCACTGCCAATAAAGAGTGCAGAGGGTAAGCTGTACTCTCAATGAGAACAGACCAGAGCTGGTAATGGGAGCCCGTGTCATCACACGGACATTCTGTTAAGAGAAACGGATGGATACAATGCAAAGGCTAGAAGGCGGAAGTATAGGGGTCCCCAAAGGACGACCGACCTGGTATTCATGTCCTTGGCTCCGGAGAGGACAGGGCCCCTCTGCTGCTGAGGCGTGGGCAGCGGGCCGAGGATGGGCACAAAGTGCAGGTGTCGAGGCTCACCGTGGATCCCAGGGCGGGGTGGCCCCCTGCAACCCTGACGTGGACCCGAATGATGTACTACGGAGTGTGCGTGTGCACGCTTGTGTGTGGGAGCTTTTTATATTACTTTAGTCAACAGTCTTTATTATTCATATATCCACCAAAACAAGAATGTAGCAGGGGGAGGCGGGAGGGAGATTCAAGAGGGAGGGGACACACGTACACCTATGGCTAATCCATGCTGATGTATGGCGGAAATCAAACCGATATTGCACAGCAATTATACTTCAGAAAAAAGGAACATAGCAATGTGGTTTGGAAAGTATGAAAAAAAGATTCCTCATATTTATAATCACAACTCTGTGTACATCTGGGAGCAGGCTGCCCACCATCATCAGACCTCCCCGCCAGCATCAGACGTTTAACCCCCAGCATCAGGCCCTAGTGGAGCATCAGGACCTCCCCCAGCATCAGACCCTAGTCCAGCATCAGATGTTCCCACCCCAGCATCAGGGCCCTCCCGCAGCATCAGGCCCTCCCCTAGCATCAGCCATCCTCCAGCATCAGACCCTCCCCCAGCATCAGGACCTCCTCCAGCATCACATCCTCCCCAGCATCAGGCCTTAGTCCAGCATCAGGCCCTCCCCCAGCATCAAAGCCTCTCCCAGCATCAGGCCCCAGTCTAGCATCAGGCCCTCCTCCAGCATCAAGCCCTAGCCCAGCATCATACATTCCTGCCCCAGGATCAGGGCCCTCCTCCAGCATCGGGCCCTCCTCCAGCATCAGGCCTCTCCCAGCATCATACATTCCTGCCCCAGGATGAGGGCTCTCCTCCAGCATCAGACCCTCCCCCAGCATCAGGCCTCAGTCCAGCATCAGGCCCTCTTCCAGCATCAGGCTCTCCTCCAGCATCAGGCCCTAGTCCAGCATCAGACATTCACACCCCAGCATCAGGGCCCTCCTGCAGCATCAGGCCCTCCCCCAGCATCAGGCCCTCCTCCAGCATTAGGCCCTCATCCAGCATGAGGCCCTCCCCCAGCATCACACCCTCCCCCAGCATCAGGCCCTAGGCCAGCATCAGGCCCTCCTCCAGCATCAGGCCCTAGTCCAGCATCAGACCTTCCACCAGCATCAGGCCCTTATCCAGCATCAGGCCCTCCCCCAACATCAGGCCCTCCCCTAGCATCAGGCCCTCCTCCAGCATTAGGCCTTCGTTCAGCATCAGGCCCTCCCCCAGCATCACACCCTCCCCCAGCATCAGGCTCTAGTACAGCATCAGGCCCTCCTCCAGCATCAGGCCTCTCCCAGCATCATACATTCCCGCCCCAGGATCAGGGCCCTCCTCCAGCATCAGACCCTCCCCCAGCATCAGGCCTTAGTCCAGCATCAGGCCCTCCCTCAGCATCAGGCCTTAGTCCAGCATTAGGCCCTCATCCAGCATCAGGCCCTAGTCCAGCATCAGGCCCTCCCCCAGCATCAGGCCCTAGTCCAGCATCAGACCTTCCACCAGCATCAGGCCCTAGTGCAGCATCAGACCCTCTCCCAGCATCAGGCCCTTATCCAGCATCAGGCCCTCGTCCGGCATCAGACCCTCCCGCAGCAAAGGGCCTTAGTCCAGAACCAGACCTTCCCCAACCATCAGACCCTAGTTCGCCATCAGGCCCTCATCCAGCATCAGGCCCTCTCCCAGCATCAGGCCCTCCCCCAGCATCAGGCGTGGCAGCCCCTCTTGTCTGACGCTCCTGAGCACACTTAGGCAGCCTCAGAGCAGCAGGACAATAGCTCTTGCAAGATGTGCATCTTTAGGAATCACCTGCGGATCACCAGCAGCTGGGATCTATTTCAGGTCAAGAAGAAGCAAAGAATAGGCTCTTGTGCCAGAGGCAGCGGTGGGTGTGGGCACGTTCCCCAGCTCTGCTTCCTCCCCGAGGGGGCTTTGCTCTCCTGCTCTTCTCACATGGTCAGTCAGGACCCCAGAGCTGTGTCCTCCCAGATTCACGGTCTCCTTGATATCTCAAGCCCAAGTCCGGAGTTGCGTCCCAGTCTGGTGTGGCAGAGGGCTGGGAACACCCAAGCTTAAGGGCTGAAAGGATCCCAGGGGGACAGCTGGGCCCCAGNATGGTCAGTCAGGACCCCAGAGCTGTGTCCTCCCAGATTCACGGTCTCCTTGATATCTCAAGCCCAAGTCCGGAGTTGCGTCCCAGTCTGGCGTGGCAGAGGGCTGGGAACACCCAAGCTTAAGGGCTGAAAGGATCCCAGGGGGACAGCTGGGCCCCAGCAGGTGGCAGAGCAGGGGATGAGGGTGGCCGCCCACAGAGGGCCCCACAGCAGCACTGGAAGGACAGCAGGGATGCATTAGCTCACTCGGGGACGTTGCCCGGCCTCAGCACTCAGACATCACCCCCAGCAGCTCTGGGGACGCAGGAAGCTGGTGAGTGACACCCCGCCACTCGGGCCGTGTGGGTGGGCATTGCTGACCATGGCCTCGGTTTCATTCCGGTTCCATCTGTCCCTCCGAGGGCTGACGGGCTCCTCTTCCGAATGGCACAGATATTCTCTTTGTGGGTGAACACATCCTGGCTTGTTTCTGTCGGCACTGTTGTCGCTCATCCTGTGTTTTCCTCTTTTCAACCTGTGCTTGCTGCTCTGCCGGTTTAACTTAGGAGCAGCCCTTATTTTCTGCATTTCCTAGTTGTCAGCGTTACCTGGGGCTCTCCAGGTGGCGCTAGCGGTAAAGATCCTGCCTGCCACTGCAAGAGATAATGAGAGATGTGGGTTCGATCTCTGGGTTGAGAAGATGCCCTGGAGAAGGGCATGGCAACCCACTCTAGCATTCTTGCCTGGAGAATCCCATGGACAGAGGAGCTAGTGGCCTGCAGTCCCTCGGGTCACAAAGACTCAGACACGACTGAAGCAGTTTAGCACACACTCAGGTTTTAGTTCAGTCACTCAGTTGTGTCCTACTCTTTGCCACTCCATGGACTGCAGCACTCCAGGCTTTCCTGTAATTCACCATCTCCTGGAGTTTGCTCAAACTCATGTCCATCGAATCAGTGACGCCATAGAACCATCTCATTCCTGTTGCATCCACTAGAGAGGTGGCTGGGGCTCGGCAAAGTGCATGGTCCCACTACGTGGGTGTGAACCTGCCCTCACCACTCCCTAACCGCGTGACCATCACTGTCTCCTCCTCTGTAAATCAGGAGGCGGCAGCACCTGCTTGGTAAGGGGCACACACAGCATCTGGTACATAATCAATGCACCATCCAGCTCAGTGTTGTATTTATTACTAATAGGAATAGCATTTAATAATCTGCTCCTTTTTCTCTCTTCTCACTTCACTGTGCTCCAGACCACATCTGTTTTACTTACCCTGTAAATTCCACACCCAGCGAAAAGAAGACACTCAACAAATATCTGGCTGAAGAGGCAGGAACATACCCTATCCTTAAGGAGATGAAGCCGAGCGAGATGGGGGCCTGATGATAACACTGTGTGATGAGGAGACCCCAGGAGGACCTGCATGGCTGTGGGCTGGGGTGGGGGGCATGGGCAGAACCCTTGATGAGCTCCTGGGGATGGGGAAAGTGGCAGGAAGGAGGGGGTGCTGTTCCTTGTGGGGTGTCCACAGATTGTACTTCACCCCCACTGATGAGCACTTAGACCATTTCCAAATACCTGTCATTGTTATAGAGGAAACAATCATTGCCCGGCTCCTACTCAGTCAATTTCATAGAGTATGTTTCCAGCAGTGGAGCACAAAATTCTGCTTTATTCATTCCACGCTCCATTCATCCACCCATCCAGCCAGCCATCTGTTCATGCATCCATCCACTCACCAGTCCATCCATCCATCCACTCTTAATTCACCCATCCATCCACCCAGCCACTCATCAACTGATCTAATCATCTCAGACCCTAAAGAAGACAGACGCCTCCTCCGCTCCTCCCAGGAGGACACCCAGTGTGAGTGACAGGAGCCTCGTGGGGACAGGGGGACACACAGAAGGGACATGCAGGCAGACCCTCCTCCCTCTGAACAGTGAAGCACCCACCTGGTCCTAAGGCCTCCTTGCTGCTGTGTCCAGGTCGGCCCTTTTCCTTTTTGCCAAGCAAACGACCGATGGAGGACTTGATGCCCTTCTTCTTTGGGGCTTTCTGCAGCGAGTCCTGGCTGCTATTGCTGTTGCTGAGCTTGCCCCCGGGGCCATCCTGAGAGGCTGTCGAGCTTCGGGGAGAGAAAACGACCTTTAACCGGCACCCTCGTGTAAACACACACCCCTCCACAAGACCTACGGATAGAACCGGCCACCCAGCAACACCCGCGCCTCATCCTCGCAGCAGACAGTGGAGTCTCCTTCACCAACCACACTCCACACGAGCAATGCAGACTTCCGGCCATAAACAACGGCCCTGGGAAGCTGAGATTCTCTGACTGGAGCTCTTCCCCAAGGAGGGCTTCACTCCAGACGAGCTGGTGCAGAGGGCACTCCGACTCTCCCTAGGGTTGCTGCTCCAGAGGTGACGACGCTCCCAGGGAAGGGGAGCTCCTCAGTTCTGGGCAGTTCCCCTCGCCTCCTGCAGGGTGACCGTCCTCGGCTGTGGCAGGAGAGCGACGGTCCCTGTGCAGGGCTGCTGGTCAGGTGACCATATGTGCCCTCCATCGAGTGCTGCCTGGCTCACGACAGGAGCTCAGCAGGTGGGGGTCTGAATGAGGACAATGTCAGTCACAGGAGGGGACAGACAGTCTCCTGAGAGGAGACCCCTGAGGAAAAGGGAGGGACCCTCAAGAGCAAATCCAAGAGGCACGGAGCCGTAAACATCAGGAATGCGCCCCAGGCCGGGCAGACCTCTAGCAAGAGCAGGAAGAAATCTCCCACAGGAGTCAATACGTAGAGACAGATGCTTTCTAAAATCACTGAGGTCACTGAGCTCTACTACCCCAGCACCTGAAGTTCACCACTAAACACAGGCACCGAATCCAGTGGGATTCCTTTACAATCATCCTTGCAACTCTTTCAAGACAAGAGGCGAGCAGGCCCCTTACTTGCGGGCGTCCCTGATGTCCTTGTCGCTGGCTGTGCGCAGTGACGCCATGAGCCGGTCCAGCCGAAGAGACCGCAGCAAGGCGGAGGTCGAGGTTTCACCTTTGATGGTGCTCTTCTCATCTTCTACCTCTTCCTGTACAGCTGGCAGCTGAGGGAGTGAGGTAAGTGTAAAGTTGGCTAACAATAGACTGTGTCGAAAAAGGCAATCACACGGGCTTTACATTATAACCAGAAACTTATTTGAAAATATATTAGCTATGCTATCCGCCAAGTAACAGAAAAAAAAATGCCTTGTTCTAGCTTAATGCCATCTTAAAGGACTGTTTGTTCAAGAGAAGCGGGGCCGTGGAGCAGCGAGGGCACCCCACTGAGTGCAGAGACCCCGGCCGGGAGCCTCCCTGCAGCCGGGCTCCGCACTCCCTGGAATCCAGCGACCAGATGGCCCTGCCAGGCAGGACAGCAGAGCCACGCCAGCACCGTGAACCCTGCATGGCATGAACTGCCCTGATGAAAGGACTGTGCTCATCGCCAGATGCTGCTCAGAAGCACCACCAGCAAGAGTAAGAAACCTCTCAGCAAAGCCATCCAGACCTTTCTATTTGAAGGAGAAAAGGAAACAGCTTGTACCACCACCCAAGATCATTTGTAGTGATGATGCAGGTTACTGACCCCATGACAACAAGTGAAACACAGAAAAGGTACCTAAGCCCTCCGTACGAACACCATGTTTCTGGCTTGTATTTCTCAGTAACATACAGACTGGGGGCTACACACTGAAGTGCTTACACCCAGATTGAGTGTCATTTGCTCACTGTGGTTTATATAAAGCTCTCCTAGGTCTTCACTAAGAAATAATCTTGTATCAACCTAGAGGGGTGGGATGGGGAGGGAGATGGGAGGGAGGTTTGAAAGGGAAGGGATGTACGTGTACCTATGGATGGTTCATGTTGAGGTTTGACAGAAAAGAACAAAATTCTGTAAAGCAATTATCCTTCAATTAAAAAATAAACTAATTTTTAAAAAATGACCTCGCCTGGACCCCCAGCTTTTCTGATAGTCCTGGGTCTGAAGACAGGAAAGACAGTGGTGGCAACAGTGTGGGGAACAGATGAACCCCTTCGGGGTCCAGACAGGTCTAACTTATACATTTGGGTGTGTGGTTAAGCAGGGGAGGTTTGAGGAAACATGCATGGCAAGCATTTTTATAAACAATGAGTGTGTTGTTTTAACCTACTAACCAGTCCTT
>SJYO01013959.1:0-20000 GCA_006410555.1 Capra ibex | reverse complement strand
GCTGTGCCAAGTCTTAATTTCGGCTTGTGAGATCTAGTTCTCTGACCAAGGATCAAACTCAGGCCCCTAGCATTGGGAGCACAGAGTCGTAGCCCCTGGACCAAAGTTCCCCTACAATTAGCGTCTTGAGTCAAGTTATCATGCTGGCAGCACTCTGGCTCAGCGGATCCCCCAGGTTCTCTTAAGCTCTTGTGCATATTCAGGAATCCCTGGGTTCCAGCATTCATTCTGGAAACTTAGAGAGTTGTCTACAACGTGGAAACCAAAACCAGACATGATTCCTATCTCAGACTGCTTTCAGTTGACTGAGGAGCAGGTAAAAAAAAAAAAAAACAAAAACAAACAAACAAAAAAACTCCTCTGCCCTGTCTGGTCCCACCAGCCTGGACCCAGAGATGTGGAATGAAGGATCAGACTGGAAGTAGAGAGCTGACACAGTTACCACCAGGGGAATAAAACCTGCTTGGATACTTTCCCGTCATTGTTCAGATTTCGTTTTGTTTTTTCATCTCCCTCTCCCTTCCTAGGCCCTGTTGATCAAGATGTTGAAGCCCCAGTGTTCAGGGGTCCAACACCCAGTGTGCAAGACTCTAGGTTGTTTGGAGGAAATCTGTGTTTACCTTCAGGTGGGTGTTCAGACATCCCCCCTGTTAAATAAGGATGGGGATTACATCCTCCAAGAATATTAAAATCATCATAACTATTAAATTCTTCATTTTTATAGTTGTGCCTATAAATTTTTAAATGACAATGATTCAGTGTTTATGCCACATCTCCTAGACTGCCCAGAAATAAAACATATATCTCTTTTCTCCTTCAGTGTCCCCCACTATTCTTACAGCAAGTCTGGTCCCGAAGTTGCAGACAGGAGTTCAACCTGCAGAGATGCGCAGGGTAAACTCTGTGCAATAGGCCCAGTTGTAGCAGAGATTCCGAGACTGACCCAAGTGGCTCCACATTCCTGCTCATGAGCAGAGGAGTGGGGAGATGTTCCTGCCTTGGGAGGGGCTGATACTCTCCCCTAGTTTCTTGGAGCACGTGAAAAACTCAGTCCACTCCAAGGGTAGTCTGCCTTCAAACTGGGTACAGGATGAGAATAACTTCTTTGCCAGTAATCACATCATCTCAGGGAAAATGAATTCATCAATCAATCAAGTTTCAGATATATTGAAAAAATGTTTATATACTCTTAAAATAATAACAGGAAAAACTCTCTCCTTAACTCACACAGCGATTTTGTATCTCACAAGTTATCCAATAGCAGTATATTTTTTTTAGGTGAAAAATGCCATTTCTTCATTATCTTTTATCTTGACATGTGGAACTTTGCTGAATGTTCATAAACTGTGTGCAAGACTGAAAGCAAATCAGTTTGAAGGCTGCAGTGATTATTGATCATGTCTTAGAGCATTTTCCATTGATCTGTCAACAAATAGGGGAAAATTCACCTTCAGTTATATAGTCGGGGGAATTAAAGTGTCCCTGCCTGGCGCTGAGAAGGGCACTTTTATGTTGAGCATAAGTCACCTGCTCTTCTCTGTCAGGATCGGGGGCTTGTCAGGAGGGGCTGCTGAGATGGGAACATTGACCCCAGGGCTACCAAACCCTGTAGGCAACATTCCTAGCAGCGCCAACACGGCCCTGACATTTCATTGAGCTTTGGTTCCTTTCTTGAAAAATAAGGAGAAACTTTGTCATATAAAAAATAAAATGACATAAATGAAAATCTGATGTAGGTACTGGAAAAAACTCTGCCTTTTATATTAATAATGGTCATCAGTGAGTGATCCTTGCTGTATCAAGATGCTATAATATTCACCTGCACTTAATATTTTATTTATAGAAAACATACAGGCAGGTGTGTTTATATATATTTTAATTTTATAATGATTTTAAACAGAGAGATATATAGATAATTTTAATTCTTAAGTCCATAAAGTAGGTTCTATTATTGCCATTTTACATATTAAAAAACTGATGCACAGAGAGGCTAAGGAGTTCCTCAAAAGTGATGCTGTGATGCAGATGACAGGGTTTGAATCCAGCTAATTTCAATTCATCTTTTTGTTAAGGATGATATCAAATGTATACCAAAGTGTTCGGGATGAAAGAACAAAGTCTGGGCCTGTCCTCCCCTCCTGCCTGCATGCCTGTCCCTTTTCCTCCTCCTTCTCCCTCCAGCGATGCAGAACAGCTCCTGATGTGTTAAAGGCAGGTGGCTTCCCACGTCACTCTACTCTCTTCCTGGGCCCGTGGCTTCTTATTCCACTGTGAAGCAATGTGAGCAGCACCTTGATAACTTCTACAACATCTAATAGTCCTTTCTTAAGTAAGGGAGCGTGTTAGGAACTCATAAAGGATAGTGAACTAAGTGCTCCTGTGAGGTGAGTAAAATTTTGGAAAGGACTTCCCTGGTGGCTCAGACGGAAATAATATCTGTCTGCAGTACAGGAGACCTAGGTTCAGTCCCTGGGTCGGGAAGATCCCCTGGAGGAAAAATGGCAACCCACTCGAGTCATCCTGCCTGGGGAATTCCACGGACAGAGGAGCCTGGCAGCCTACAGTCCACAGGGTCGCAAAAGAGTTGCACATGACTGAGCGACTCACACTAACTCAACAGCAGCTTCATGACTAACCTTCACACTTTACAGATGAGGAAGCAGAAAGTCAGAGCGAACGACCTGCTTAAGGTCACACAGTCTGTGCTTTAATGTCCTTTCTGCCTACTATAGTACTGGATACTACTACAGTCCCCTGGAACATGAGCTCCATCAAAGCAGACATCACATCTGTCTTGCCAACTAATGTTTCCCCAATGCTGACCAGAAAACTAATAATTAATGAATAAACTATACTGAAATTTCTCACACTGGAATCCATGCTGTGATGATAAAAATCACAAGAAAAAAAAACATATATTTCCATGAGATGTTAATTCAGATTTGTTTGCTTTGTGGATCAGCTTCTATATTATGACTAATAAATTAAAATTTTATTTTTGGCTTTTCAAGTTGTAAATGGTAAATCTGCATAGATTTGAAACATAAAATGAGTCTATATCAAAGGCATTATGCAGTCAAACATGACTTTTGACCTCTACCAAAGGCAATGGCACCCCACTCCAGTACTCTTGCCTGGCAAATCCCATGGGTGGAGGAGCCTGGTAGGCTGCAGTCCATGGGTCGCTAGGAGTCGTACACGACTGAGCGACTTCACTTTCACGCATTGGAGAGGGAAATGGCAACCCACTCCATTGTTCTTGCCTGGAGGGATTCTGGGGAGCCTGGTGGGCTGCCGTCTCTGGGGTCAGACAGAGTCAGACACGATTGAAGCGACTTAGCAGCAGCAGCAGCAGCCAGAGGATGTTGTGCTCTTAGATAATTTTATAGAGTAGTAGAAATCCAGTTTTCAATGTAATGTCTATTTTTAAAGAATAGCCATAACTGCTAGCTTCATATACACAGTCCAAGGTTGCAGCCTCCTTCTCCAACAGAAATTGCAGACTGGACTTGAGCTACCTTCTGGGTCATGTTGGATCCTGCAGGAAAGAGCCTTTACTTACACCCATGATGGTATAGGGGATGAAGTGCTTAGGACCTAATGCCCCGATTCCATTGCCCATTATCCCTGCCTTTCAAGATGCATCAGGTAACAATGCTCTGCCCTCCCCACAACCTTGGCACTGGGAGAGGGCATGAGTCCTGTGTGTGGCCACCCTCACCAAGACAAACAGAGGCTCTGCCCGCCCTCGGCGCACTGGCAACCAGCACATGGGCAGCTCCTCCCTGCAGTGACGCGTCCTCTGCTCCATTTCAGATCCAGATCTGAATTCTGGACCCTGTGCTCAAGAGGTCCAGGCAGAGCTCCTGGGCTGTGAGATGCTTCTGCCCCACGCAGGAAACTGAGTCAGCAGCTGGAGGGCAGTGTGTCTGTGTCGTGTCACACGCTTCCTTTCTAGGAGGGAAATGCTAGACTTCTGCACGTCAGTTTGTCGAGTTAGAACACTATCAGACTAGAAATAAACAGTGGTAAAACGGAATCATGTTCAGTTCATTCTCCTTTGGATCAGAGAATCAAAAGGAACAATGGGGTTTCCACTCTAACAGAAAGGCAGAATTTTTCACTTCAATCTTTCTCTCTGCCTCCTATGGAATCTGGTAAAAGTTACCTGTGAAATATTTTGTTGTCTATGAACGATTTCATATCTTGCCTCTGCATCACAAAATCTGTCAAGCGTGTGCCATGTTAAATAGCAGCAAGGGGGAAAAATACATGTGTATGGGATCACAATTTACATGTGTGTATTTGTGTAAACAAAAGTAAATTCAGAAAATTTTAGTCAATGCCTAAATATAAGAACTCCTGTTAAAACTCAACACATGGATTTCTGAATCATCCTCAACTCTTCCAAACCACACCCATTAATTGTGGTGCAAATTACGATAGGGAAAACCCTAAAAATACACAAATCCTGAGCAAAAGCATTATCAAAAGCAATAGAAATCCTGTTAGAAATGCCAGCAGAGTTTAATCTCCATTGACATCTGTTGCTAGCATCATAGTCTAAAACTCTTTGACATCTTAAACATTGGGAGCTGTGTCTCACTGCTCTAGACATGGGTCCATGAAAACATGTAAGACCAAGGTCATCAAAATTTTAAATGTATTCTTCTTCATAAGGGCTCACCTGGTCAAGAATCCGCCTGCAATGTGGAAGACCTGTGTTTGATCCCTGGGTTGGGAAAGTCCCCTGGAGAAGGAAATGACTACCCACTTCAGTATTCTGACCTGGAGAATTCTTGATAAATCAATTTGCTTAATGCTAGAGAGGAAGATGGATCCGCATTCTTTTTACCCTCCTTCTCAGCTTTATCAGGTAGCTTTCACTTGAAAATCGTAGAAATTCGTGAAGCCACTAAAGCAAACACTAGATTTTAGGCTTTTTTATTGAGAGAAAATTGCCTTTGAAAGTTTCTGTTTTGGCACAAATTACTAATGTTTTAGAAAAAGCAATGAAACTTCCTCATCATGCCTGTATTGTTGCTGTTTAGTCGCTAAGTTGTGCCCAGCTCTTTGCAACCCCATGAACTGTAACCTACCAGGCTCCTCTGTCCATGGGATTTCCAAGACCAGAATACTGGGGTGGGTTGCTATATCCTTCTCCAGGGGATCTGCTCGACCCAGGGGTTGAACTCATCCTAAAGAAGATCTTCTGCATCGCCAGGCGGATTCTGTACCACTGAGCCCCCGGGGAAGCCCAGACCCATATTTACTAATTGTCTAAAAAAGAGTTTGCTTTAATAAGATACACACTGTAGCAGAACAGAAAATGCTGTGTCTTACAGTCCCAGTGAGGAGACATATTTGCCACACAAAAGGGTTTTTTAATTTGAAAAATATAGTCCTCATTTCCATGGCAAAGACCTGTAATGTATGTCCCCTTTCATATGGCTACTGAGGCTCAGCTATTAGCCCTGGAATAAGCAGGTTAGTCAATCACAGAGAATCTGAGCAACTTTATGTTCAAAGACATAAATGATGATGACTGCAATTTTTTGGTTTCTGTATTCAGGAATATATATATATACTTCTGTAATTGCCCATTGAGTAAAGTACAGTTTTGATTATTGCATTAATTTACTTTCCAACAGATGAAAATTTCAAAAATTATAAAATTCTGAGAAGGCAATAGTATTTAACCAAAAAAAAAAACAACAACAACAACAGATTCCATGATGGTTTTATCAACTAGCTTTTAAGAATATTAGTCATGCATCAGAATGATTGACATCCTACCCAAGCTCTGCTCCTAACTGGTTATGTAACCTTGATTAAGTTACTAAACATCTCTACAGCTCAACTTTAAGATTTTTACATTGGAAGTTTCCTAGTATCTACATGAAGAGGTGGAGAGGGATTTTAAAAGCTTAGCCCATTGCCCATAAACCTGTCAATGTCACATACTGGGAACAAACAGAGCTCAGTGAGTGAATAAAATGATTTGTGAAAGAAACATTATTTTAAACACATGTGGTGTCTTAAAGCAATACAATCCTAAAGCAGGAGACTCGGTCATGTCTACTATATTCTCAACACTTATTCATATGAATTACACATATGAGTATGTGCTCAAAAAGCTTTCCTGAAAGAATGCAGGTATAGCTTGGAACGATTATATCACATGTAAGCATGAAAGCATAATTTTAAAGAGCATTTTCTCTTGTACTTACTCATTTCACATCCATAAGGAAATGTTGGTACCAAATAAGCCAAAATGAAATGAAACAAATATGAAAACACAAAACATCAAACCTCTAACTGAAAGTACATTCACTTCGAGCAATAGAGCTCCTGCACATGAGTGCTCATACCAGCATCATTTATAAGAGCTAAAAAGTGGAAATAACCAAAATGTTTCCAAAACAATCATTCAAGTGAAGAATGGATAAGGAGAATAGGTGATATCGCAGAGCAGCCTATTAAGTGACCATAAGGCGTAGTGAAGAGCTGATATGGAGACACGCCATGGAGAGACTCCACAAGGCGAAAGAAGACAGGTACAAACAGTCATATGCAAGCTGATCCTATCTCTAGGAAACGCCCAGAACCGTCACATCCACAGAGACAGAGAACAGAGGAGTGGATGCCATATCTGGGGGAAACGGGGAATGGGAGTGACTGCTAATGGGTACAAAGTTTCTTCCTGGGGTGGTGTTCTGGAATCAGATAGTACTGATGACCTCTTGCCTGGAAAATCCCATGGATGGAGGAGCCTGGTAGGTTGCAGTCCATGGGGTTGCTAAGAGTCGGACGCGACTGAGCGACTTCACTTTCACTTTTCACTTTCATGCATTGGAGAAGGACATGGCAACCCACTCTAGTATTCTTGTCTGGAGAATCCCAAGGATGAGGGACCCTGGTGGGCTGCCGTCTATGGGGTCTCACAGAGTTGGACACGACTGAAGCGACTTATCAGCTGCAGATGACTGCACAACTCTGTGAACATGCTAAACACCACTCAGCTGTACAGTTAAAAGCGTGAAAGTGATGATATGTGAATTATCATTATAAAGCTGTTATTTAAAAAGTGATAGAGCTGAAAATACTCATATTAATTACAGGTCAAGTGCTGGGACAGAAAGAGTCCTGGGGGGTTCTAATCTGCCAATATCAGGGCAAAGTAAGATGGTTATAATGCTTTGATCTTAAAGAGGTAAGATTTATGAAGAGAGTTTACCATGAAGCAAATTCATCTTGTGTTTCAGGATCCCTTAGTGTCCTGGGCCCAAGAAACTTGATTTGTAATTTTATTTTCTTTTTCTTAAGAAGAGGCTCTGAAATCACAGAAGGCTCAGGCTCTGCAAAACCTTCATCTGTACCTGTCAGTCCCACAGAATCATACAAGAGGATAAAGGATGGGTGAGGTTCAGAGACCTCCAGAATGCCAGGAGGAATTTCTCTCGGTGAGTTTCATTCATTGCAAGTTACAGTGAGAGCCACACATTTCTCTGTTTTCTGCTCCTCTGCTGTGGGATCACTGTGAATATGTCAAGAATTTAGAACCCCAGTCAACAAAAGTCCATGTGCCCTCTTTTCACTAATGGACTGAGTTTGCTTGGTCACTGAATTTGACACATTTCAAAAGGATCAGAGGCCTCAATACACTGATATAGTATTATGTCAGGTTCCGTGGTCATGCTTATGTCCAGAATTTCTCACAGCACAGATCCTCAAGACCAGAATCGGGATCATGACCCAGCATTCTGTAAAGAGCTGCCATGATGACGAGATGCGGGTGGAGCTGTGTCACCAACATATAAGCAAGACACCTCATGCACAAAATGTTCACTGACTAGACTGCTCTTTCCCACGGGGCCCTTGACAGAAGGAATATCTTCTCAGGAAACCATCTTCATGGGACTCGCAGCAGCAGCATTTCTTGAGCAACCATAAGAGGTGGAAAAGTCAAGGGAAGAGAGTGTAAAGGTCCCAGTCACTAAAGATGGAGTGTCTGCAGGTGAAACTCAGCAAGACATACATTTCTGGTCTGAATTATAACACTCAGACAGCAGCTTCAAGGCCATATATTCATCCATGAACGAGGTGTCCTGGAACTTTTCATCACAGGTTGTGACATATTTCAGCATATATCAACTGAATTGTCATTGAACACAGTTGACGTCACTTCCAGGAATTCTATGCCATCTAGAGAAATGTGACTGGGCTAAAAACAGTCATTTCTGGAGAAGGCCTTTAGATTCCTCTTTTCACTGTTCCTCCAAGATTCCTCTCTGTAGACCAATCCAAGAATTGTGGGCTTCTTGGCACTGAGCTTCAGAGCTGGAAGTACTTTGATGATGCCTCTGGCATAAAATGAGAGCTTCCCAGGTGGCTCAGTGGTAATCTGCCTGACAAACAGGAGACATGGGTACCATTCCTGGGTTGGGGTAATTCCCAGGGAAAGAAATGGCAACCCACTCCAATCTTCTTGCCTGGGAAATCCCATGGACAGAAGAGCCCACTACAGTCACAGGGTCGCAAAAGAGTCGGACATGACTTAGCACATAAACAACAACACAGCTAGCATAAAACACCTAAGACAGAAAGAGCCACCCCCGTGCAGGGCTGCCCACAGCCAGAGCTCCATCTGCACTCTGGGTTTGTGCTCAGCTCCCCTGCAGCCCTGTGTCACTGTGTCACTCAGAGCACAGTAGTACACAGCCGAGTCTGATGCTTGCACTGCCCGTTTCTGCAGGTGGAAGGACCTGTCACTCTGAACAAGAGTGGCCTGAAAACCTTCACTCTTTGGCTTCGGGTCTGACATCAAGCCCTTCAGGAGGAGTCGAGGAGCTTTGTTGAGATGCTGGATATACCAGAAAAGATAGGGTGCCAAATTAGCAGTCTGGTAAGTGCAGTTCAGGGTCATGAGAGCCCCCTCTGAGACAGTCACTGGGCCTTCTGTCTGGTTCACTGAGTCACCATTGGTCCCTCCTGGAAGAAAATCACTTTGTTATAGTAGAAATGTACAGGAGGAGAGTTTTCAGCCAGAGAAGAAAATAAAACTTACCTATAATCATAGATAAATGAAAAATCATTATCATGTAGGATAAAATGTTACTTACTGAATATTAAGATGATCAGAAGAACTGAGTGAGTGGCAGAATGCATGTTCGCAAAAGAAAACGATCCTTGTTCCCTGCAATACACCAGTCAAACAAATCTAGTCTCCATCTGGATGTTACAGAAGCTCCTCGCTCAGAAACTGAGAGCCCCTTTCTGTACTGCAGCAATATTCTGTCTTGTGGCTACGAAGCAGGCAAGTGAACCAGCTCTTGAATACAGAGGAACCGCATCTGAAGGGAGCCCCGCCCTCTGGTGGTGATCGTGAAAATTGCACCACACTCTGGTCTGACCTATTTCTCCTGATAATAGCTTGTGCGGTACATATAGGAGAATGGGACAGGACCCTAAGAAGAGAGTCCTAAACATAAGCGTGCTTAGGGAAATATTCTATTATTACTTCCATAATTTTTTGCATGGCACAGGTATCTCTAGCTTTGCAAGAAACCCCAGTTACAATTTCTAGATGGAATAGTCAGATTTCTTCCTTCCATGTGTCGCCAAGATTTCCATGGGTCAGAGAAGGATCCTCCTGAATGGAAAGTGCTCCCTCCTCTCCTCAAGTTCTTACCTGAACTAGCTCTGTTCATCCCCAAGACTCAGTCAACATGCCATGGAGGAAACCTTATCTACGGCAGGTCTCAAATAATGTGTGGCTAATGATAAGGCTATTATTACATACCCTACCATCGTAAAATGACACATTTGTAAATATACCCAAAAAATTACCATTACTTCTTTTTCACAGTTAAAGGTAGAGTTGACCTTACAACTAGAAAACTGGACAAAATATATGAAACAGATTTTGGATCTTGTACATCAGGGAGCACAGAGACAAGGAAGACAGATGAGATGAGCACTGACGTTGCCCAGCGTCCTTCATGGAGGCAGTGTCCAGGCGCCAGGGCAGGAGGGGTTTACCAAAACTGTCTCGCTGTGGATTGAGATGGAACCTAGAAATTTGTGGGCCACTGTACAAGAGATGAGGGATGTGGACAAAAGAGAGAGAAAGGGAGAGACAAGGGCAAGGCGGTAGCATGAGGAGGGAGGAGATCCAAGGTGAGTCTTGGGCTGAGTGACAATCTGCAATAAAGAGAGAAACCTCACTGAGTTTGGTAAACCTCCCTGAAAAGATCTCCTTTGGGGCCCCTGGACCATACATGGATGTAGCGCTTGTCACATTCCTGTTTTAATTCAACTAAGTATTTTTTTTTAGAAAGTCAAGCTCAGATGCTTAATATATTAACCAGGCTTGCTTCATTTCAAAGGCATGTGTGCGGTGTTTATCAGGCTCCTGTTTATTTATTTTATTAGAGATTCAGGAATCTCAGTGGAAAGAGCTGTCTGCTCAGTGTCTATCAGCCTGTTTGTCTAGGTTCCTGTGCAATTATTTGTGCAAGTGAACCCAGCAGAAGATATAACAAAGTCATTTCATAGCTGCTGCTTTTTCTAAGATTTACTTTATGGAAAGTATGATTGTATTATGGTAAGAAGTCAAAACATTGTTCTTTGCTGACATAAACCATTTTAGGCATGAAGACTTTGTGGCTGCAGTCAGGTGTGAGGTTGCCTTACATGGGTTTTCAAGGCAGTGCTGTCAATCCAGTAACAATGGCTATGACTTGGTCAGTTGAACTGACTAAGAGCAATTTCAAGAACAATCTTCTTTAAATGTACCTTTCCACCTACAGAGATTTTCTCACCAGTTAAAATGAACTCCTACTAAAATTAGAGTTACTTTTTTAATTCACAGCTCTTTGCTGAGTTGTTATTTGTTTATGGCTGCCCTGGGTCTTAGCTTCAGCTTGTAAGATTTAGTTTTCTAACCAAAGACTGAACTTGGGACCCCTGCTTTGGGAGTGCAGAGCCCTATCCCCTGAACCAAAATTCCTCCTAAAATTAGGGTCTTGAGTCAAGTTATCATGCTGGTAGGACTCTTTGGCTCAGTGGATCACTTAGGCGCTCTTAAACTTTTGTGCATGTTCAGGAATCCCTAGGGTCCACCAGACATGATTCCTATTTCAAACTGTTTTCAGTTGACTGAGGAGCAGGTAAGCAAATAATAATAATAATAATAATAATCCTCTGCTCTGTCTGTAGTCCCACTAGCCTGGACCCAGAGATGTGGAATGAGAGATCAGACCAGAAGTAAGAAGCTGATACAGTTACCGCCAGGGAAATAAACCCTGCTTGAATACTTTTTTTCCACTGTAAGATTTATTTTTGTTTTTGCATCTCCCTCTCCCTTTCTCTGGCCTGTTTATCAAGATGTTCAAGCCCCAGTGCTCAGGTGGCAAACACCCAGTGTGCAGCACTCTAGGATGTTAGGGAGGAAGTCTGCACTGAACTTCAGGTGGGTGTCCAGACATCCACTCTGTTCAATGAGGATGGGGACTACCTCCCCCAGGACCATTAAAACTATTCTAACTATTAAACTCTGTATTTTGATTGCTGTGTTTATAAATTATAAGATGACAAATAATCAGTGTCTAGGCCACATCTCCCTGACTGCCTGGCAGTAAAACATATCTCTTTTCACACCTTCTGTGTCCCCCACTGTCCTTCCAGAAAGGCTGGTCCCCAAAGGCGCAGACAGGAGTTCAACCTTCAGAGATGCAGAGGGGCTGCTTTGTGCACTGGGCATGATTGTTGCAGGGCGCTGACCCAAGGGGCTCCACAGTCCTGCTCATGAGCAGAGCCCCTTGGGAAGGGCTGATACTTTCTCCTAGTTTCTTGGAGCAGGTGAAAAGCTCACTCCACTCCAAAGATAGCTTATTGTAAGAGTACAGAAACACTTTTCCCATCTATCAGAAATATGACTGATGAATAGATTTCCCCTGAGGTGACATTATTATTGGCAAAGAGAATATCCTGTATCCTGTTTGAATACAAACAATACACAACATGCCTGCAATATTTACCAACTGGGCTGCTCTGACCCACAGGGCCATTGACAGAAGGATTATCCTGTCAGAAAACTCTCCTCCTGGAGCTTACTTAGGTAGCAGCATTGCTGTAACAGCCATAGGGATGGAAAAGTCAAGGAAAGAGAGAATAAAGCTCTTAGTCACTGAAGATGAAGTGTCTGGAGATGTATCTCAGCAAGACATACAAATAGCCTGAATTATTAAAACCAGAGACTACCTTCCAGATCACACAGTCATCCATTAACAATGTTCCTGGGAGTTTCCATTAACAAGTTGTGAAATATTTCAGCATATATCAGCTGAACTCTCACCAAAGAGTTAATGACATTTCAAGGGATTCTGTGCCTTTTGGGGGAATGTGAATGGGCCGAAAACAGGCATTTCTGGAGAAAAGCACTTAGGTTCCTCTTTACACTGTCCCACGGAATTCCAGTTGAGCTATTTCAAATCCTGAAACATGATGCTGTGAAAGTGCTGCACTCAATATGCCAGCAAATTTGGAAAACTCAGCAGTGGCCACAGGACTGGAAAAGGTCAGTTTCATTCCAGTCGCAAAGAAAGGCAATGCCAAAGAATGCTCAAACTACCACACAATTGCACTCATCTCACACGCTAGTAAAGTAATGCTCAAAATTCTCCAAGCCAGACTTCAGCAATACATGAACCATGAAATTCCTGATGTTCAAGCTGGTTTTAGAAAAGGCAGAGCAACCAGAGACCAAATTGCCAACATCTGCTGGATCATCGCAAAAGCAAGAGAGTTCCAGAAAAAAAACAAACATACATCTATTTCTGCTTTACTGACTATGCAAAAGCCTTTGACTGTGTGCATCACACCAAACTGTGGAAAATTCTGAGAGAGATGGGAATACCAGACCACCTAACCTGCCTCTTGAGAAATCTGTATGCAAGTCAGGAAGCAACAGTTAGAACTGGACATGGAACAACAGACTGGTTCCAAATAGGATAAGGAGTACATCAAGGCCGTATATTGTCACCCTGCTTATTTAACTTCTATGCAGAATACATCATGAGAAACGCTGGACTGGAAAAAACATAAGCTAGAATCAAGATTGCTGGGAGAAATATCAATAACCTCAGATATGGAGATGACACCACCCTTATGGCAGAAAGTGAAGAGGAACTAAAAAGCCTCTTGATAAAAGTGCAAGAGGAGAGTGAAAAAGTTGGCTTAAAGGAACAACATTAGGAAAACGAAGATCGTGGCATCTGGTCCCATCACTTCCTGGGAAATAGAGAGGGAAACAGTGGAAACAATGTCAGACTTTATTTTTGGGGGCTCCAAAATCACTGCAGATGGTGATTGCAGCACTGAAATTAAAAGATGCTTACTCCTTGGAAGGAAAGTTATGACCAACCTAGATAGCATATTCAAAAGCAGAGAAATTACTTTGCCGACGAAGGTCCGTCTAGTCAAGGCTATGGTTTTTCCAGTAGTCATGTATGGATGTGAGAGTTGGACTGTGAAGAAGGCTGAGCTCCGAAGAATTGATGCTTTTGAACTGTGGTGTTGGAGAAGACTCTTGAGAGTCCCTTGGACTGCAAGGAGATCCAACCAGTCCATTCTGAAGGAGATCAGCCCTGGGATTTCTTTGGAAGGAATGATGATAAAGCTGAAACTCCAGTACTTTGGCCACCTCATGCAAAGAGTTGACTCATTGGAAAAGACTCTGATGCTGGGAGGGATTGGGGGCAGAAGGAGAAGGGGATGACAGAGGATGAGATGGCTGGATGGCATCACCAACTCAACGGACGTGAGTTTGAGTGAACTCCGGGAGTTGGTGATGGACAGGGAGGCCTGGCGTGCTGCGATTCATGGGGTCGCAAAGAGTCAGACACGATTGAGCAACTGAACTGAACTGAACCCCAGATTCCTCTCTGCAGGGCAATCCACGAATTTCAAGGTTCTTAGCTCTGAGCTTCAGAGCTGAAAGTATTTTGACGATGCCTCTAGCATAGAACTCTGGAGAGCTGCCCACAGCCTGACCCCATCTGTGCCCTTGGGTTTGTGTTCAGCTCTCCTTGCAGCCTCTCTCACTGTGTCACTCAGAGCGCAGTAGTACACAGCTGAGTCTGATGTTTTCACGGAGGATTTCTGCAGGTGGAAGGAGCTGTCACTCGAGATATGAGTGGCTTCAAAGCCTCTGCTGGTCACCTTCTGGTTTCCTAATGAGCTTTTCAGGAGCAGCTCAAGCTCTTTGTTTTGGTACTGGACATACCAGAAAAGAGAAACTGAATAGCTGGACTGATAAGTACACTTCAGAGTCAGAGATGCCGTCTCGGGGAGGGTAACAACATGTTCTGTCTGGGTCACCGAGTCTCCACTGGTCCCTCCTTAAAGAAAAAAAATAAACACACACACACACACACACACAGTAAGACTTTGTTAAGTTGGCTAAGGAAGAGGGACCATCTCCCGCTTGATAGAGGTTACATGACATCCTAAAACAAAGGACTAGAACATCTTAGAAATTTTAAATAAACGTTACTCACGCATTATCAACAAGGTCACAAGTCCTAAGCACAAAGCCGAGAGCATAGCTGGCTCAGAAGCCGTGGAGGCTAAGTTTGGGGATACACAAAAGTTGAAAAAAACTGCTCCTCTCGTTTCTTGATCCTTTGCTGAAGTCTTCAAGAAAATCTTCATTCATGTGTTATGCAAGACAAACTCCCCTACAGGATCATGCTGTAGTATGAGCAAGAGAGAAAGTTTCTCAGAATTTAAAGATGAATTTATTATCAAACCACCAACGAAAGGGAGCAGCGCCCTCTGTCGTTCTCCCTCTGTTCCTGCAGTCTGCTGTACATCTTTTGATATTTACCCAGAAAAGGAGCTCAGTTCAGTTCAGTTCAGTCGTTCAGTCGTGTCCGACTCTTTGCAACCCCATGAATTGCAGCATGCCAAGCCTCCCTGTCCATCACCAACTCCCGGAGTTCACTCAAACCCACGTTCATCGAGTCGGTGATGCCATCCAGCCATCTCATCCTCTGTCGTCCCCTTCCCCTCCTGCCCCCAATCCCTCCCAGCATCAGAGACTTTTCCAATGAGTCAACTCTTTGCATGAGGTGGCCAAAGTACTGGAGTTTCAGCTTTAGCATCAGTCCTTCCAAAGAACACCAAGGACTGATCTCCTTTAGAATGGACTGGTTGGATCTCCTTGCAGTCCAAGGGACTCTCAAGAGTCTTCTCCAACACCACAGTTCAAAAGCATCAGTTCTTCGGAGCTCAGCCTTCTTCACAGTCCAACTCTCAAATCCATACATGACTACTGGAAAAACCATAGCCTTGACTAGATGGACCTTAGTCGGCAAAGTAATGTCTCTGCTTTTGAATATACCATCTAGGTTGGTCATAACTTTCCTTCCAAGGAGTAAGCGTCTTAATTTCAGTGCTGCAATCACCATCTGCAGTGATTCTGGAGCCCCCAAAAATGAAGTCTGACACTGTTTCCAATGTTTCCCCATCTATTTCCCATGAAGTGATGGGACCAGATGTCATGATCTTCATTTTCTGAATGTTAAGCTTTAAGCCAACTTTTTCACTCTCTTCTTGCACTTTCATCAAGAGGCTTTTTAATTCCTCTTCACTTTCTGCTATAAGGGTGGTGTCATCTGCATATATGAGGTTATTGATATTTCTCCCAGCAATCTTGATTTCAGCTTGTGCTTCCTCCAGCACAGCGTTTCTCATTATGTGCTCTGCAGATAAGTTAAATAAGCAGGGCGACAATATACAGCCTTGACGTACTCCTTTTCCTATTTGGAACCAGTCTGTTGTTCCATGCCCGGTTCTAACTGTTGCTTCCTGACCTGCATCCAGGTTTCTCAAGAGGCAGGTCAGAATTTTCTCTTTCAGAATTTTCCACAGTTTGTTGTGATCCACACAGTCAAAGGCTTTGGCATAGTCAATAAAGCAGAAATAGATGTTTTTCTGGAACTCTCTTGCTTTTTCGATGATCCAGCGGATGTTGGCAATTTGATCTCTGGTTCCTCTGCGTTTTCTAAAACTAGCTTGAACATCAAGTCGTAGGCATAGAAGGGAAATAGGTATATATGGTGAGCGTAGGGCTCGAGGAAGGAAGCATCAAATAATTTCTGCCAACTTCGCAATGGTGCCTGAGGCTGAGACAGTTGGTAATTCCTCTGTCTTTAAGATGCAGAGAAATACAGTTCCCTTAAGGCTTTCCAGGCCCAGCATCTATTGTCTGATCACACTGAACAATAAGCTCATTCAGGCAACTTAAGTTGTAGTGTGAGTGTGAAGAAAGACTGAACTGAGATCTTTTCTTGTCATTTCCCTCACTGGTCCCCTAGAACCAGGGGATGAGCTGTCTCTGCTTAGACTGTTCTTTCTTTCTGTCCAGAATCTTTGCCTAGGCAACTTTTTATTCCTTCTTTAAGAACCAATTTACATGCCAACTCCATATGAAAGTACTGATCCAGTCCTTCAGGCTGAATTAGGACCCACCTCTCTTCCCACCATACCTTGTATGCGCATATATCACTGTCATTTCTACACCGTATTTGAATCCTTTGTGTGTTGTTTTTCAAAGTAGCTTTGATGCACCTGAGATCAGGAACTTAATCTTATTCATCTCAGTGACCAACTTCTCAAAATGCACAGAACACTAGTTCAGAGCAAATGGCTTAAACATATTTGAAAAATGAATGAATAAGTGCATGAGTGGACATGTCTGGGTGTACAATGATCTGTTTATGAAGTACAGTCTCTACGAGAAATAGTTCTCAAGCCCACGGTTCGATGAGCTTCTTCCAGCGGCATGTCTAGGGTCTGAACACAGGGGCATTAGGTATTTCCCAAAACTAAGGCACAGTTCTTCATAAAAGAGACCAGTCTCATCCTGACTATTTAAAAAATATTATAGCACCTTTATACATACAAGACTTAGGTTGAGTATAAACGTCTTCGGTTCACAGCTCTTAATCACCAAAGTGAAAGTCGCTTAGTCGTGTCTGACTCTTTGCGATCCCATGAACTATATGGGGCTCTCCAGGCCAGAATACTGGAGTGGGTAGCCTTTCCTTTCTCCAGGGATTTTCCCAACCCGGGGGTCAAACCTAGATCTCCCGCATTACAGACAGATCCTTTTATCAGTTGAGCCACAAGCAAAGCTCTAGAATGTGGAGTGGTAACCTGTCCCTTCTCCAGCGGATTTTCCTGATCTAAAAATCGAACCAGGGTCTCCTGCATTGCAGGTGGATTCTTTACCAACTGAGCTATCAGGGAAGCCCATGCATATAAAATACAAAATTAATAAAATTCATATTAAAACATTAATGTGAGAAGTGATATTTTACTGAAACTAAAGAGGTGGTGAAATCTCAGTAGAAGAAAGCTATAGATTGTGTCATTCAATAATTCACCTGATTAAGATGATTTGGGGCTTAATGCACTATTGTCTGCTGCTGCTGCTGCTGCTGCTAAGTCACTTCAGTCGTGTCCGACTCTGTGCGACCCCATAGACGGCAGCCCACCAGGCTCCCCCCGCCACCAACAACCCCCGTGCCTGGGATTTCCAGGCAAGAACACTGGAGTGGTTTGCCGTTTCCTTCTCCAATACATGAAAGCGAAAAGTGAAAGTGAAGACGCTCAGTCGTGTCTGACTCTTAGCGACCCCATGGGCCGCAGCCTACCAGGCTCCTCCATCCATGGGATTTTCCAGACAAGAGTACTGGAGTGGGTTGCCATTGCTTTCTCCACACTATTGTCTGAATTACTGTGATTAGTGCTTTCTAGTATTTTTACTTCTATTCAAAAATATCTATTTAAGTCAGCATTATATAACTCTATTATTGAACAAAGCATCAAAAAATAAGCCCTGAAAAAAATATTGTGCATGTACTGCTACTCCTTTTTCTGCTGAATTGCATGTTGATACATTCAAACTTTTTAAATGTTTAAAAAATATTCTTAAAACTTTTATCCATTTAAAGACCTATGATGCTTTTATTTGTAAAGTGTCATTATTCCATTTGTCTTTAATTAGAAGAGGGGAGTATTCTAAATTGGCCCAAAACATGATTAGAAACGTTAGAAATATGATAGAAATTATTTAATTTGTTGTCATCAAACAAAAATTCCAAATCGAAAAATTCTAATGTAATTCCTACACCCTCTAGCTTGGCAGACTTTTTCTGTCCATAAAGGGTCAAATAGTAAATAGCTTAGGTTTTGAAGTCGTAAGTCTCTGCTACAACTATGCTGGTATAGCACAAAGCATCCATGGTCAATGCATAAATGAATTAGCATGGCTGTCTTCCAATAAAACTTTATTTATAAACATAAGTATCAAGCTACTTTGCCCTGTGGCTATCCTTTGGCAATCCCCGATATACTCCAAGAATTTATCCATAAACCTCTAACGATTACTTTTTTCACTAAATATTATCATAGCTTTTTGAGGAGGCTTAAAATAAAGAACACATTAATGGATAGAAAAGAAGAAGGAAATTGAGTGATGCTAATGCCAAAGATCCTTCCTGGGTGGCTCAGTGGTAAAGAATCCACCTGCCAATGTGGGAGATGTGGATTCAATCCCTGGGTCAGGAAGATCCCCTGGAGGAGGAAATGGCAGCCCACTCCAGTATTCTCACCTGGAATTCCAGTGGAGAGAGGAGCCTTGCAGGCTACAGTCCATGAGGTCACAAAGAGTTGGACACGACTTAGCAACTAAACAACAACAACAAAGGCCTAAGATACATTGATGCTGAGCTTTCAAGAATGAAAAACACAGATACGGACACTATCATTAAGGAGATCACAAAGTAGGATTGAAAATAGACCTTAAACAAATAATGAGAGAAACAAAAATAAATTGCAAACCTGAAGATGCAGAGGTCTATAATTCTAAAACTATCCACTAAGCTTTCCTTAGCCACTGACTCTTGGACAAGTATACAAGAATGCATAGGCATTTACTACTTTTTAAAACTCTTCTGAAGCAAGGAAAATAATTTTAGGAAAACAAAAAAAATAAGAAAATCACCTAAAATTTCTATGAATGGGTTATATAAGAGGAAAGTAGTGCCTTTGACAAACTTAGTATTGTTGAAGAGGGAGGGAGAGACAGAGACAGAGAGATTAGGGACACATAATGAAATGAAGTTGGAGAGGTAGCTTCTCTTTGTCCTAAGAGCAAATGGGTGACTGACATGCTAACATTTGCACTCTGGCAAAATCGCTCCCACTATGGAAAAGGGACTACATGGTAGAGTGATGGGGTGTGTCAAGTGTTGAGCGGGAGACTGAGATGGATTTTTAATGAGGATGGTGGAGGTGAATTGGGCTGTGGGGATTGTGACATCTTCTAGAAGACTTTTAGGAAGCAAAGTCCACAGAACTGGGAATTAGACTGAATACAGTATATCAAAAATGAATATCACTAAATAAACAAACAAACAAAAAACTACATGAGTCTTAATATACAGAACTGGGAATTAGACTGAATACAGTATATCAAAAATGAATATCACTAAATAAACAAACAAACAAAAAACTACATGAGTCTTAATATAGCTTAAATTGAGAGTACAGCAGAAACTATTTGCCTATAGAATGCTCATTTTCTACTACCTCTAATAGAACTAATTTTTATTTTATATTGGAGTGTAGTTGATTGGCAGTGTTATGTTAGTTTCAAGTGTACAGCAAAGTGATTCAATTATACATAAACATGTATCTATTCTTTTTCAACTCTTTTCCCACTTAGGTTATTACAGAATACTGAGCAGTGTTCCCTGTGCGCTACAGCGGGTCTTAGTTGAATGTATACTTTATTTTTTTTATTTTTAACTGGAGCATAATTACTTTATACTCTAGCGATGGTTTCTGCCATACATCAACATGAATCAGCCACAGGCATACACATGTCCCCTCCCTCTGAAACCTCACTCCCACCCCCTCCCCATTCC
>SJYO01013908.1:0-50000 GCA_006410555.1 Capra ibex | reverse complement strand
CACACACAGAGGGAGAGTCACACACTCACACACACACAGAGGGAGAGTCACACAGACAGACAGTAACACACACAGTGACAGTAACACACTTAAAGTCACAAACACATACAGTGAGTTACACACTAAGAGAGTCACACACAGAGAGAGAGTGTCACACGTACACAAGAGTCACACACACATATATGTCCATAAACACAGACAGAGAGTGTCAAAAACACACACATAGAGATAGAGACACATAAAAAGAGAGAGTCACACATACACGTAGAGAGTTACACACAAAGACACACACACACCCCACAGAGAGTCACACACACAGAAAGAGTCACAAACACAGAGAGAGACACACACAAAGAGAGAGAGTCATACAAAGAAACACAAAGAGTCACATAGACACACAAAGAGTTAGACCCACACACAGAGAGTTACAAGAAACACAGAAAGAGTAATACACACACAGAGAGAGTCACATACACAAACACAGTGAGAGTCACACACACCGAGAGAGTCACGACACACAGTGATAGACTAACACACAAAGAACAGAATCGCACACAGAGACACACAGAGAGTAAAAAACCAACAAAGAGTCACCAACATACACACAGCCAGAGACACACAGACACACACACACCAGAGAGAGAGTCACACAGACACATACAGACAGTCAAACACACACAAAGTCAGAGTCACACACAGACACACACAGACACATACACACATACAGACAGTCACACACTCACTGGGAGAAAGTCAAACACAGAGTCACAAAGGTAGGGTAAATCGCACAAACAGAGAGTCGCACAAACAGAGAGTCACACACACAGAGAGAGGTATACGCGCACAGAGAATGACACTGACACAGAAAGAGACAGTCACACACAGAGGGAGAGAGTCAAACACACAGAGAGTAAATCACGCTTACGTAGAGAGAGAGTCACACACAAGTAGGGAGAGAGAGTCACACATAGAGGTAGAGTCACACATACAGAGAGTAAGTCACCCGTAGAGAGAGAGTCACACGTAAACAGAGAGAGAGAGTCACACATTGAGGTAGAGAGAGACACACACAGAGTGAGACACACACACCCAGAGAGACAGTGTCACACACGCACACAGACACACACATATGAGACAAAAACACACACAGAGAGAGACTCTTACACAGTGAGGGAGTCACTAAGGTAGGGTAAGTGACCCATACAGACACAGAGGCACACACACAAGAGACAGACACACAAAATTAAAGACACACAAACAGAGAGAGTCGTACAGACACACACACACACGGGGAGACACACAGAGACCCACACACTTAAAGATACATAAACAGAAAGTCACAGATACACACACACAGTGATTCAATCACACAGAGATAGAGTCATACACACAGAACGAGACACACACACCTAATAAGAAAAAGTCACACACACCCACAGAGTGAGAGTCACACATACACACTGAGAGTCACACACACCGAGAGTCATACACAAAAACAAAGACGGAGTAATACACAAAGAGAGAGAGTAAAACATAAACACACAGAGAAATAAACACACAGAAAGTCACAATCACGCACACAGACAAGGTCACAGACACACAGACCCACAAACATACCAGAGAGTCATACATGTAGACAGAGAGTCACACACACACATACAGAGTCACACACACATACAGAGTCACACACCGAGACACACGGACTCAGACATACATACAGATAGTCACACGCTCCCGGCAAGAGAGGAACACACGTAGAGAGAGTGACGTGTACACACACAGAGAGAGTGTCACATACAGATAGTTACACACACACAGATAGAGTCACATACAGAGACAGAGAGTGAGACAGGTAAACGCAACGAAAAACAAACAAAGACAGAAAGTCACACACACACACACTGAGAAAGTCACACACTAAGAGTCACACACACACAGAGATACACAAAGAAATATACACGACCACAGAGAGTCTAAGACACAGAGAGACAGATCACCTTCACACGTAGAAAGAGAGTTACCCACAGAGAAAGAGTCTCACACACACCCGTGGTGTCACGTACACACACACACGGAGAGTCACACACACAGAGAGAGTCACATAAAACACAGAGAGAGACATACATACACAGAGAGTCATACACATAGACACACACACACACAGACTCACTCACCAAGAGAGAGACAGTCACACAAAAACAAAGACATACACAGACTGAGAGTTACATAAAAACAGAGAAAGGTACACACACAAAGAGAGTCACACTGACAAAGACGTACACTGACAAAGACGCACACTGAGAGAGTGTCACACACACAATAAATAACACATACACATACAAGGACAGTCACACAAACATAGAAAGAGTCACGCACACAGAGAGAGTCACAAACACAGAGAGAGGGACACACAAAGAGAGAGAGTCATACACAGACGTAAAGAGAGTTACGCAGACACCTACAGAAAATAACACATACATAGAGCGACACATACACTGAGAGAGTCACACACACACATAAACAGAGTCACACACACAGAGTGTGAGTCACACACTTTGAGAGAGTCAAACACAGTAAGAAATAGAGAGTCATACGTAAAGAGTTTCATACACACAGAGAGTCACAATCACAGAGAAAGTGTTATACACAAACTATACAGTGACACACAGAGAGAGCACACAACACGCAGAGAGACGTACACACACAGAAAGTCACACAAAAACACAGAGAGAGTCACACACACTTAAAGAGAGTCACAAACACAGAGAAACATGCACACAGATACACAGAGACTACACCGAAATACACAGAACAAGAGTCACAATCACAGACAAACATAAAGACGTACACACAGAGAGAGTCACACACACACACAGAATCACAAAGCCACAGAGAGAGACTTATACAGACAGTCACACACAGAAACACACAAGTAACCACAGAGAGACAGACAGACGTAGGAAGGCACACACACACACACACACACACACGGAGAGTAACAGACACACACATCCGGTTACAAGTAAAAGAGAGACATACATACGAATAGAGAGTCACACACACACATAGAGTCACATACACACAGAGTCCCACGTACACTGATAGAGACTTATACAGACAAAAAGATACACAGAGACACACAAGGATCCACAGAGAGTAACACACACACACACACGGAGAGTAACAGACACACGTATCCAGTTACAAACAAAAAGAGAGTCATACATACAAATAGAGAGTCACGCACACACAAAGAGTCACATACGTAGAGAGAGTCACATACACAGAGAGTGACACACATACACAAAGAGAGAGATACACGAACCCAGAGAGTCAGACAAACACAAAGAGAGGCACACATATACAAATAGAGAGTCAGACAGATATAGAGAGAAAGTACACACACAGGACCACGTAGAGAGACCACCCCTCAACAGAGAGTCACACACACAGAGAGAGGGTTACAAACACAGAGAGAGTTACACACATTCTTTGAGAGTGTCACACACACAGAAACAGTACCACACCCACACGAACAGTGTCAAAACCAGAGAGAGAATCACACTCTTAAAGAGGGTTACGTACACAAAAAGAGAGACTCAAACATACACAGAAAGAGTCATACACACAGAGAAAGGGTTACACACAATCAAAGAGAAAGTCAAACACAGAGAGAGAGAGTCACACACACACAGAGAGAGAGTGACACACACAGAGAGTAACATACACGGAAAGATAGTTACACACAAAGATAGAGAAGCTCACACACGCAGAAAGAGAGCCATACACACAGAGAAACACACACACACAGAGATACACACAGAAAGAGTCACAAACACAGACAAACATAGAGTCTGACACAGGGAGAGTCACACACACAGAGTAACACACAATGAGTGACACTGACACAGAGAGAGAGACACAGATAAACACACACACACCCACAGAGAGTCACTCACACACAGAGATTGATGTACACATACACAGTCAGACAGTCACTCACACACAGACGGAGAGAATCACACAAACAGAAAGAACGTCAGACACACAGACACAGATACAGTCACACACACAGAGAGTGACACATATAGGGAGAGAGATATATATACATATATAGAGAGAGAAATACATAGAGAGAAAGTTGTACCAATACACGGAGAACCATACACAAAGAGACAGGGTCTACATACATACCCGAGAGAATCGTACACACACAGACAGTTATAAAGACACACAGAACACACATACACACACGTAGATAGCGTCACACACACTGAACGAGTCAAACCCACAATGACAGTAAGTAAAACACCCTGTGAGACACACACACACATAGAGTCACAAGAATGGAGAGTCGATACACACACCGAGAAACTCACACACACATAGAGAGAGAGTCACACACAGTGACATTAACTCACTTAAAGTAACAAGTACACAGAGTGAGTCACACAAAGAGAGTGAAACACACAGAGAGAGTGAACACACACATAAGAGTCCAACACACATAGATGGATATACACACACACAGAGAGTCTCACACACAGAGAGAGAGTCAAACATATAAAGAGAGAATCCCACCTACACGTAGAGAGAGTAACACACAGACAGAGACACACACACCCACAGAGTCACACACACACAGAAAGAGTCACAAACACAGAGAGAGGGACACACAAAGAGAGAGAGTCATATAAACAAACACAAAGAGTCAAATAGTCAGACAGAGACTTACACATACAGAGAGTCACACACACAAACACAGTGAGAGTCATACACACCGGGAAAGTCACGGACTCAGAGTGAAAGACTAACATACAAAGAACAGAGTAACTCACACAGAGACACAAACACACAGAGAGTCATCTACACACACACAGAGAAAGGATCACAGACACAGAGACACACAGAGACACACACCAAAGAGACACTGACATACACGTGGAGAATCAAACATACACAAAGACAGAGTCACACGTAGACATACACAGTCACATACACACATGTAGACAGTCACACACTCACTGGGAGAGAGTCACACACAGAGAGAGAGTCACAAAGGTAGGGTAAGTCGCACAAACAGAGAGTCACACACACACAGAGAGAGGTATACACACAAAGAGAATGACACACAGACACAGAAACAGTCACTTACAGAGGTAGAGGGTCACACACATAGGGAGAGACAAGCACAAAGACAGTAAATCACACTTAGAGAGACAGAGAGAAAGTCACACACACACAGAGTAAGACACACACACCTAGGGAGAGAGTGTTACACACACACAATGATTCACACACACACAGTGACAGTCACACACACACAGAGAGAGAGAGACTCTTACACAGTGACAGAGTCACTAAGGTAGTGTAAGTGACCCATATAGAAACAGAGTTATACACACAGAGAGACATGCAGACAAAATTAAAGACACGAAAAGAGAGAGAGTCATAGACACACACACACAAGGAACCAAACACAGAGACACACACACTTAAAGAGACATAAACAGAGAGTCACAGACACACACACATACACAGTGAGTCACTCACACAGAAATAGAGTCCCACACACACAGAGTGAGACAAACACTTAGAGAGAGAAAGTTACACGCACCCATAGAGTGAGATTCTCACACAAAGAGAGAGAGTGACACACACACAGAGACACACAGAGAGACACACACAGAGAGATTGACAAACACACAGAGACAAGGTCACAGTAGACACACAGACGTAGAGACATCAGAGACAGTGGCACTCATGACGACAGAGAGAGTCATACACACACACACAGTAACACGCACAGAGAGATTCACACACAAAAAGACAGTCACACACAGACCCATACAGGTTCATACACACACACAGGTAGTCACACACTCCCGGGGAGAGAGGAACACACGTAAACAGAGTGACGTGTACACACACACAGAGAGAGTGTCACAGATAGTCACACATACACAGACAGAGTCACACACTCACACAGAGTGAGACAGGTAAACACAACGACAAACACAAAGATAGTAAGTCACACACACACACTAAGAGAGACACACTAAGAGATATACACACAGAAACACACAGGGAAACATACACAACTACAGAGACAGATCACCCTCACACGTAGACAGAGAGTTACACACAGAGAAGGAGTCTCACACACACACAATGGGACACATACACACACGGGGAGTCACACATGTAGAGAGAGACACATAAAAAACAGAGAGAGACATATACACAGAGATTCACACACATAGACACACACACACGTACAGACTTACACACCCAGAGAGAGACAGTCACACACAAAGAGAGACATATACAGACTGAAAGTTGTACACAAACAGAGAAAGGTACACATATACAGAGAGAGTCACACATACAAAGACACACAAAGATAGAGTGACACACACACACAGAGTAACAAATACACAGACAGTCACACACACAGAAAGACTCACGCACACAGAGAGAGTCACAAACAGAGAGACACAAAGAGAGAGAATCATACACACAGACGTAATGAGAGTCACACAAACACCCACAAAAAGTAACACATACATAGAGACACACACACACTGAGAGAGTCACACACGTACAAACAGAATCACACACAGAGTGAGAGTCACACGTTTAGAGAGAGTCAAACGCAGTAACAAATAGAGAGTCACACACAAAGAGAGAGAGTCGTACACACAGAGTCACAAGTATAGAGAGAGTGTCATCAGTAAACTATATAGTGACACAAACAGAGTGAGTAATACACAACAGACAGAGAGACATACACACACAGAGAGTTACACAAACACACAGAGAGAGTCACACACACTTAAAGAGACACAAACACAGAGAAACATACACACAGATCACACAGAGTACACCGACACACACAGAGTAAGAGTCACAAACACAGACAAACATAAAAAGAGTCACACACACACAGAGTCATACATCCACTGAGACTTATACAGACAGACACACACAGAGACACACGAGTAACCACAGAGAGTCAGACACACACAGAGAAAACACACACACACAAGGAGAGTAACAGACACACACATAGAGAGTAACAGACACACACATACAGTAACACACAAAATGAGAGTCATACATACAAATAGAGAGTTACATAGACACATAAAGAGTCATACACACGAAGAGAGTCGTACACTAAGAGAGAGTAACGTACACAAAAAGAGAGATACACAGACACGGAGAGTCAGACACACACAAATAGAGTCACACATACAAATAGAGAGTAAGACACATACAGAGAGGGAGTTACACAAACAGAGAGACACACCCCCTAACAGAGAGTCACACACACACAGAAAGGGTTACACATACAGAGGGAGTCACACACACTATGATAGAGTGTCACACACACAGACAGTGGTACACCCACAGTGGCATTGTCACGACCACAGAGAGAGAATCACACTCTTAAAGAGAGTCACACACACAAAGAGAGAGACTCAAATATACACAGAAAGAGTCACACACAGAAAGAGTCACACACAAACAGAGAGAAAACCAAAAACAGAGAGTCACATACACAGAGAGTAAAACTCATGGAGAGAGTTACACACAAAGATAGAGAAGAACACACACACAGAAAGAGAGTCACAAACACAGAGAAACATACACACAAAGATACACACAGAAAGAGTCACAAACACAGCCAAACATAGAGGTTCACACAGACAGAGGTACACAAACACAGAGTCACACACACACTGAGAGAGACTTACACAGAAACACACACACACACCCCATTCACAGAGAGACACCCACCCACAGAGAGTCACACACACACACAGAGAGATACGTACGTACAGAGTCAGACAGTCACACACACATAGGGAGAGAATTACCCAAACAGAAAGAACGTCAGACACACAGACATAGATAGTGTTAGACACAGAGAGAGTAACTCATATATAGAGAGAGAAATATACAGAGAGGGACACGCAGAGAGTGATACACATACAAAGAGAGGTATACACAAAGAGGAAACGTCCTACATACATACACAGAGAGAGTCGTACAAACATAGAGAGTAACAAAGAAACACAGAGACACACACACATGTAGAGAAACTACACACACTGAGTGAGACACACCCACAATGACAAAAGTAAAATACCCTGTGAGACACATACACACACAGAGAGTCACACAAGTAGGGAGAGTCACACACACACACACCAACTCACACACACACAGAGTGAGAGTCACACACTCACAGACAGAGGATCACCCACACAGAAAGTCAGATACACAGTGACAGTAACACACTTAAAGTCACAAACAGACAGAGTGACATACAAAGAGAGTCACACACACACAGAAAACGAGAGTGAAACATACACGTAAGAGTCACACACACATAGATGGATATATACACACACAGAGAGTCTCACACAAAGAGAGAGAGTTACACATATAAAAAGAAAATCCCACATACACTTAGAGATAGTTACACACAGAGAGACACACCCCCATACAGAGAGTAACACAAACAGAAAGAGTCACAAACACAGAGAGAGGTACACACAAAGAGAGAGAGTCATATAAACAAACACAAAGAGTTACATAGACACAAAGAAAGTTGCAAAGAAACACAAAGAGAGTCACACACACACAACAGAGAGACACACTTACACACAGAGAGAGTCACAAACAGAGATAGAGTCACACACACACAGTAGACATACAAAGTCCGAAAGAGAGAGTTACACACACGGACACAGTGACAGTCACACATACCGAGAGAGTCACTAAAACACAGTGACAGACTAACACACAAAGAACAGAGTAACACACACAAAGACACAAGTACACAGAGAGTCACCAAAAAATAGTCACCAACACACACACAGAGAGAGGATCACAGGTACAGAGACACACAGACACACACACACCAGAGAGAGAGTCACACAGACACGGAGAGTCAAACACACACTAACAGAGTCACACACAGAGACACACAGAGGCATACACACATACAGACAGTCAAACACTCACTGGGAGAGAGTCACAGACAGAGAGAGAGTCACAAAGGTAGGGTAAGTCACACAAACAGAGAGTCACATATACACACAGAGAGAGGCATACACACACAGAGAATAACCTTCAGACACAGAAAGAGACAGTCACACTCAGAGTGAGAGGGTCACACACAGAGGGAGAGAATCAAACACACAAAGAGTAAGTCACACTCACAAGAGAGAGTCACACACAAACAGAGAAAGAATGACATATAGAGATAGAATCACACACATACAGGATAAGATACACACACCCAAGGAGAGAGAGACACGTACACACACATAGTGAGAGTCATACACACACAGAGAAAGACTTTCACGCAGTGAGAGAGTCACTAAGGAAAGGTATGTGACCCATACATATACAGAGTTACGAGAGTCTCAGGTCAAGGTCGTCGGTCCCTAAGTTGGACTCCCACTCGTCACAACCGTTCTTTGACTCCGTCGGAGAGTCAAAAAATAAAAATAAAAAACCTGACGGACAAATAAAGTTCGAATACTAAGAGAAAATATAAAAATGTTTTGGTAATCCAGTCTCCAAACTATAAAAAGGAAGGGCAACTGGGTCTAAGTAAAAAGAGGTTTTTAGTAACAACGGGGAGTTTTCTTCAAGGAAGGAGTCGTTAAGAGAATAGATGAAAAAGAGTACACAAGAACACTTATGTGACATTGAGTACGATTATAGACCCGACGTATGGTGTAAGGAGTCAAACGAAGAATAGACAGATTCAGGACAAACGGAGATCGTAGGATTCGAGCGATAAAGAATCTTTCCCGAAGATCGATTATTATAGAGTTTTCAGGGATTAGAGATATTCGATATCATCTTATACGATTGTAATGTCATAGGGAATATAGAAATCGAAGATTGATAAAATTAATAAGGATTCGGGATTTAAGTCGTTTGACATAACGGTATTTGTGAAAGGAGTGTTTGTCCGAAGTCTATCCTTAGGGAGGGTACCAGAGTTCGATACCGGATATACGAGTGGGACCTTGTCGGAAAACATTTTCTGGAACTTGTTTACAGTCACTGATTGAATTACTTAATACGAAACTCGTGTCGACGTCTTCCGAAATACGGAAGAGTACGAGGATTTTTACTATTCGTGGAATTATAAGAGAAGTCAGTTGAGACGGTTCCTTACCTTTTTTTTTTTTTCAGTCTTAGTGTTTCGGATTGAGTAAAATAAGACCCAGGTACGGATACCTTGTTTCCCTCCCCCAAATCCCGGTATAGAGTAAAAACAGTCATTACGAATTGTACCGAGGGGTGTAGAGGGGTAAAAAATAAAAAATCCCGTATCTATACTTTGAGTCATCTATCACGTCTTTGTAAAAACGTCTCATAAGACTTTTCCGTACCCCGATAATGTGTTTAGTCTTTATTGTTCTTATTCGTGTTCGGGTGTAATTAGTAATAACATCTTTTCCTAAGTACCATTATATGGGGAGGTCTAATAGTTTCTCTCTTAATCTTTCGGTAACGCTCCTTTTCAGTCTGAGGTGGACGAAGTATAGGACTTGTAGGAGTACATTAAATCTCTATAGTTATAATTTTAGACTTACTAAGATTACGGATTTTATAAAAAGAATTATACAAGGGTTCTTACGTACCTGGGTAAGTGAACGTCTCCCCATTGTGTGTAGGTGACTTTATGTCGTGCCGTGGAATTTCTATTAAATTAAAAATTCAAACATTAAAGAAAAACTTTCTCATTGTTCCTCCTTCCGGTCCCTAGAGGTTTACCTCCTTTCTCGGACGTTCACAGTCTGTAAAAATAGAGAGAATTCCCCGTCTTCCTTTGTTTGCATTATGAAAAAGGAAGAGATATGTTTAAATTTTCCTCAAAAGAGAATTTTAAGACACAACGGTACTGTGGACCAAAGTGGACTTCAATTGGTTACGGAAAAAAAAAAATTTTATTTTTACAAATAGAATTCGATACAATTGCATGATACGTAAATGGGGTTTAAGATAGAAGTTCAGTCAAGGCGGAAATCCGAGTCTTGGATGAACTGTTTGGTCATACAATATGAGTCTATAAAAAGGGGATTAGATACATTTACTTTGATAAACATACCACCAGACGGGCAGAAGTTCTAAGTTCAATTAGTAAAATACCGGGTACTACTCGGTAAACCACGGTTCTAATAGTGTTTTAAGTAGAATACCCACTCCCCGGACCACGGTAAAACTCAAAATTCTGTAAAGAAAAAAAGTAATTGTCTGACGATCACTGATATAGGCCTCTTCCGTTACCGTGGGGTGAGGTAATGAGAACGGACCTTTTAGAGTACCTACCTCCTCCGACCATCCAACGTCAGGTGCCCCAGCACTTCTCTGCCCCTGCTGACTTACTGAAGTGAGAGTGAAAAGTGAAAGCACGTAACCTCTTTCTTTACCGTCGAGTGAGGTCACAAGAACAGACCTCTTAGGGTCCCTGTCACCTCGGACCACCCGACGGTAGATACCCCAGTGTGTCTCAGTCTGTACTGACTTCACTGAATCGTCACTGATATATTGTAGGTCGATTTCTAATCGTCCCTCCATGAGAAAAACGGGGGAAGACTACGGATACAGTCTTCGAAAGAGATAGAGGAAATATGAAATCATTTTGAAATAATGTGTTTTCGAGACTCACTACTTCTGAACAGACACCGGAGCCTAACTTAAGAAGAGGAGGCCCCCGGTTCTTAGATCCACAGCACTAAGTTGTTGTTGGAAAGTAGTGGGGAATTCATATTGACGAAGAAGATTTCGTAACTGGGATAAAAGATAAAAGAAAGATATTAAAGAACGTATCATTCTCGATACCTCTGTAAACACCTATCGACTAGTTGTTTACTTCGGATACGTGAAGAAAACTGTTCCGTTGTCGTCTTTGGCAATGAATACGTTAATACGTTAGTTCCATCAATAGGGTGTTGGTTTCGACATTGTTTAGAGAATCCAGTTCTTTAATTCAAGTATATTTTGAAAGTTATAAATTAGTAGTTTAGTAACAGGGAAATTAAAATGTCCTTGGTAGTTTATACCACCAACGAAATACTCGTAGTGTCGGAATATTAATAATATTAGTAAGGGTAGTTGTGTTAAACTATATGTTGTTAAGTGTGTATTCTGTAACATTTGTCACAGAGGAAATCTTTGAAGGTTTAATGAGACTAAAAACCGGTTATTTCCGTATCCCTCTTACACACGTCCAACATGTTACATAGAAACATGAAAATTTCCAGAGACACTTTAGTGTCCACGGTATCGTCGGTTACAAAAGGTATTGAGTCCGACGTACCCTGGGCAAGGTAGCTTTGAGTGATATCCTTGGGTAGGTAATCGTACAGTGGATCACTAATGATTTCCGTATCCCTCTTTGTTTAATAAGGTACACTTGGATATTCTAAGATGTATTTAGTTCGGGGTAGTAACTAAGTTTTCTATCCTCGTGGGGGTAAACTAGTCTTTTATAGACCACCGTTGTTACCCTTATCCACTGGAATCCCATATGTTTTTAAAAAAGGTTGCTCCTTTCGGTCTTAAAGACGAATACGAAAGGGTCTGGACGTCAGGAACACGAAGTCTTAGGCCTCACCCCTCACGTGTCTAACCTATCAGGAAATTTACTCCCTGACGGAAAAAATTCTGCAAGTTATTAGAAAGAACACGGGGACCGTGGGCGTCGACATTTCTGGTTTTCAAAGAGAACGGTAGAGAAGAGTCTCTTAGTCATTCGTACGGAAAGTTCCTTCACGATTACGTAGGTAAGTTTTGGCCTCGACTAGGAACATTTCTCCTTCCATACCGTTTCGTTTATCCACCTATTTTCCTGTGTGGACTTTTTGACTGTTTTCACGACTGGTGACAAAATTGTAATAATCCTATCTACCTTCGAGACGGGGTTTCTTCACATAGTAATTGTTTTACTATGTAATTGTTTTACATATGAAATTGTTTTGCTTCCCGAGTAAGTAGGTTAGTTATCCGACTTTTCTTCCACCTAATCCGTTTATCCGGGTTACTTGTAAAAGACGTGACTTCCCGGAGTCGACTGCTCGGTTGTGTCGTTCGTATGGGTGTTTGTAACCATATCCTCACCGGAGTATAGAGGACGAAAGATAATTAAGAAGACGGGCGACTCGTTTTACAAAATCGACCGGGGTTCAACCATGGCACAACCTCCATCAACAAACTCATACTACTGCCGATGTTCCACCTCGTCTTATGTCAACTTCAACTAGTCGTACAGAGAGGCCTTCAAGGTACACGGACTTCGCTACATGATCGCCACTTTTGAGTCCACTTCTCAGTGAACGGGAAACCGAAAAGGGACCGTGTGAAGAAAAAGATGGAAAATATTAATTAACACGGTGTTTCGACCCTATTCTATTTTGATAAAAAGAACCTCAGTGACCATCTACCTCTGTAAGGTTACCCGGAAGAACAGTTTTCGTAGGACATCCACATACGAGGTACCACTCTTATTAATTTAGGGTAGGAGACCATTACACTTGGGATTAATTGACTAGTAAATTTCGGAGTAGGTGAGATTGTTCTCGACTGAGACGGAGTGGTCAGTTAAGAGAATCTTCACCCTAATCCTTGCGGAAAATTTGTTAGTCTGTTTCCGAAGTTTAGACGTCATCAGTCAAATTTAACACCTACATAGGTAATTATAGAGGATTATTAAAAACCTTTAGTAAATTTCAATTATTTGCAAGAGAGGTGTCGACGTTTCCTCGTACTAAGTGTCATACCCATAAATTGTGGGAGGGTTACCGTGGGGTGAGATCATGAGAACGGATCTTTTAGGGTACCTACCTCCTCGGACCATCCGACGACAGGTACCCCAGTGACTCTCAACCCGTGCTGACTCGCTGAAGTGAAAGGGAAAAGTGCAAGTAGGTAACCTCTTCCTTTACCCTTGGGTGAGGTCATGAGAACGGACCTCTTAAGGTCCCTGTCTCCTCGGACCATCCGACGGTAGATACCCCAGGGTGTCTCACCCTGTACTGACTTCACTGAATCGTCGTCGTTTAATTTTTTTTTTTTTTTTTCTCCTAAATGAACATAGAATAGACCTCGATAGAAATTTGGGGTCAAAAGGTTTCGGAGTACGTCAAGTCTATTTTAAACAACGTTGTTCAAAGAAAGGAATACTCGACGGTTTTATAGTAGGTATATTATATAGTTTGTATTTAGGAATATGAAAGAAGATTGTAAAAAGTGTCGAACCAGACGTTTAAAGACTGTGTTCCACCCCGATAAAAAGTAAGGGACTCCATTTTGGAAGGTGACTTTGGAAGATATCCTGACAAATTTTAATCGACTTCCCTCTGACTTCCGTTTGGCAAGTGTTAGAACTAGTCGGTCCCCTTACCATTTCTTCGTTGGGACATCTAGATAATGATAGTGTAATATGACTTTTCCGTATCGGTGACCCCTTCCCTCCGGACTGACCTCCCGGGGGTACAGAAGGTATCAACGCAAATATCGAGAGTTTAGAACATTGTAAAAAGGTAAACAGACTAAAGAAGAATTATTGTAATTATCCTCATAAGGTCCCCAATAATCTTTCGAGATATACCGGCCGACGGTTGTCAAGGTGTTTATTTAGGGGTCGACGGACGTCTGAAAATCGACAATTTCCGGTGACAAGGTGGGTATGGTCTAGTAGTCTAAAGGTCCATTTTCCCAGCCGTCGTTCTCGTTGTCGGAGATCCTATTTAAACTTATAGGATCTGGAAGACATAAAAACAATCCTTGGTGGAGATTACCTCTTTGTTAAAAGACTACTAGAAGTGTTTCGGGGAATAGTCCTAATATGGAGTAAACGTCGTAAACTACTCATTGGAAAAATAGACCCGATATACTTTCGTAAGAGTGGACTCTATTATATAGAGAGGATATTTCTTTTTTCCATCACTTCCTTAGTGTATACCTGTTTATCACCGAACACGGGGAAAGAGTAGACTGGTCCAGTTTTAAACACTCGAGAATCGTTGACTCCCGTACCTGTCATAAACATGGTTCGGTCGTGACCAGTTCGTACAGTAGGTCCTACTCCCGGTTAGAAAAGATCGTTATGTTCTCTGTAGACAAGGTCATAGATTGTCGGGACTGTAAAATAAGGGAACTTAATTTTCTAGAAAGTTTCCGGAACCTCGACCTTAAAGGACGTGGGTTTTCCGATCTAGTGATCTAAGTTTAGGAGTCCCCGGAGATCGAACTCTTCAGTTCAATAAAAAGGACAGACTATTATTCCATTTTCATTTTCGACACAATAAGAAACTGGAAATAATTAAACGTGTGAAAACCATCAGTCGTTCTAGTTTTGAAATTAAATGGGTTATATTACTCTTAAGATGTGGTCCGTGGTGACTTTAAGGAAATTTTCTTTCACTCGATACGGGGTCGTATTCAGGATGTTACGGAAGTCAATCCCTCGGTCGTTGAGGACACCTTAGCCTCATTGGTCGTGTAGTCCCCAATTATATCAACGGTTCAAGGAAATAACAAGGAGAAGAGAGGGTCGGAGCCACTTCGGTGACACTCCCCCAAAAGAGGTTCCTCGTTCCGAGACACATAACACGTGTGTAGACGAAATTTTCGAGGAGACAAATTTTTTTTTTTTTTTTTTTTTTGAGAACATAAAAGGAGTCGGAATCCGTTACGAAACCCTACAAATCCCCCGTTTCACCTCTTAAGGACCCGGGACCCTCTACTTTTTCCTCCGCCATCGATAGTGGAATTTAGTCTTTCACCACCTATTCTAAAATTTCCAAATGTATTTCCCTCTCCCCGAACGGTACCGCAGATCGGAGTCGCAGGACATTCGGGAGAAGAAGGAGTCCTCCATCTCGTGTCGAAGGGAGGAAAAGAAGGAGTTACCGTCTTTTATAATAGACGTGTCTTCCACCTCTGGGTGCTGGGTGCCTATATGGGAAGGGGTATCCGATTGTCGGAGTACTGCTCCCAGGTCCTGTGAAGATTAGTATAAGGTGTCTCGTTTTCGTAGATCTCCTTCGAAAAGACCGGGTCCGTTTCATATTCTGTTTACATCTTTGAATCTGTCAGAAGAACGCGAAAGAAATTACAGAGATACTCGATTATACACTTCATTGCAAAGTTATTTGTAAACAGATCAGAATTTACATCTCTTTGGGTAAGAAGATCTCTTAAAAGAATAAATAAGGCATGGGAGAAGTGGGACGGATTTGACATCTCCCCACGACCGGTGGGTCTCCAAGTTAGGATTGGTGTGGTACAATTTTAGAGTTTAATGGATGGGAAGTCACAGGGGACAAGACCCGTGGTGAACGGTCTCAGGTCGAGGTTTTCGGTCCCTAAGTTGGACTCCCCCACTCGTCACAGCCGTTCTTTGACTTCGTCGGAGAGTCAAAAAATAAAAATAGAAAACCTGACGGACAAATAAAGTTCGAATACTAAGAGAAATTATGAAAATGTTTCGTAATCCAGTCTTCAAACTATAAAAAGGAAGGGTAACTGGGTCTGAATAAAAAGAGGTTTTTAGTAACAACGGGGAGTTTTCTTCAAGGAAGGAGTCGTTAAGAGAATAGATGAAAAAGAGTACACAAGGACACTTATGTGACATTGAGTACGATTACAGACCCGACGTATGGTGTAAGGAGTCAAACGAAGAATAGACAGATTCAGGACAAACGGGGACCATAGGATTCGAGTGATAAAGAATCTTTCCCGAAGATCGATTATTATAGAGCTTTCAGGGATTAGAAATATTCGATATCATCTTATACGATTATAATGTCGTAGGGAATTTAGAAATCAAAGATTGATAAAATTAATAAGGATTCGGGATTTAAGTCGTTTGAGGTAACGGTATTTGTGAAAGGAGTGTTTATCCGAAGTCTATCCTTAGGGAGGGTACGAGAGTTGTACGCCGGACATACGAGTAGGACCTTGTGAGAAAACATTTTCAACAACTTGTTTACAGTTACTAATTGAAATACTTAATAATAAACTTGTGTCGACGTCTTCCGAAATATGGAAGAAGACTAGGAGAGTTCTTGTTATTCGTGGAATTATAACAGAAGTCAGTTGAGTCGACTCCTTACCTCTTTTTTTTCAGTCTTAGTGTTTCAGATTGTGGAAAATAAGACCCAGGTACGGACACCTTGTTTCCCTCCTCCAAATCCCGGCACGGAAGTAAAACAGTCATTACGGATTGTGCCAAGGGCTGTAGAGTCACACACACTGAGAGCCACATAAAATTAAAGACGTAAAGAGAGAGAGTCATAGACACAAACACAGAAACCATACACAGAGACACATACACTTAAAGACATATAAACAGGAAGTCACAGACACACACACACACAGCGAGTCACTCACACAGAGATAGAGTCACATACACCAACAGAGTGAGAGTCACACACACCAAAAGAGAGAGTCACACACACAGAAAGAGTACACGAACACACAGACGGAGTAACACACAAAAAGAGAGAGTAACAAACACAGAGACACACAAAGACACACACAGACAGAGTCACAAACACACACAGAGACAAGGTCACAGACACACAGACACACAAAGATAACAGAGAGAGAGACACATGGAGACAGAGAGAGTCACACGTACACACACAGAGTCACACACATAGAGAGTCACAGACAGAAACACATACTCACACACACACAGATAGTCACACACTCCCGGGGAGAGAATACACGTAGAGAGAGTGACACGTACATTCACATAGAGAGAGTGTCACACACAGATAGTCACACACAAAGATAGAGTCACGTACATTCACACAGAGTGAGACAGGAAAACGCGACGACACACACACAAAGATCGAAAGTCACACACCCCCACTGAGAGTGACACACACAAAGAGACACACAGAGAAACATATACAACCACAGAAAGTCAAACACACACAGAGAAACAGTCACCTTCACACAGAGAGAGACACACAGTGAAAGTTACTCACACACACACCCAGAGTCACACACACACACACAGAGAGAGTCACAGACATAGAGAGAGAAACACACACACAGAGACAATCAAACCCAGAGAGAGACAATCACACACAAACACAGACATACAGAGTGAGAGTTACACAAAAACAGAAAAAGGTACACACACACACACAGACGTACACAAACAAGCATTAACACGTAGACAGAAAGTCACACACACACAGAAAGATACACACACACAAAGAGAGTCACTAACAGAGAGAGGAACAAACAAAGAGAGAGAATCATACACACAAACGTAAAGAGAGTCACACAGACACCCACAGAAAGTTACAAATACATAGAGACACACACACTCTGAATAAGTCACACACACACACGAACAGAGTCACGTACACAGAGTGAGAGTCACACGTTCAGAGAGAGTCACACACAAAGAGAGAGAGTCACACACACAGAGTGTCACAAGTACAGAGAGACTCATACATAAACTATATAGTGTCCCACTCAGAGAGAGTAATACACAACACAGAGAGAGACATATACACACAGAGAGTCACACAAACTCACAGAGAGAGTCACACACACCTGAAGAGAGTCACAAACACAGAGAAAAATACACACAGATACAGAGTGTGTGTGACTCTCTGTTGGGGGATGTGTCTCTCTGTGTGTTTCTGTGTCTCTTTCTCTGTATGTGTCTGACTCTCTATTTGTATGTGTGACTCTCTTTGTGTGGTTCTGACCCTCTGTGTGTGTGTGTGTCTTTGTGTATGTGTATCACTTTCTGTGTGTGTGTGTGTGTGTCTCTGGGTATTTGACTCTATGGGAGTGTGTGACTCCCTATGTGTGTGTATGACTCTGTAATTGAATGTCTGACTCTCTCCTTTTTTTTTTGTATTACTGTATGTGTGTCTGTTACTCTCCGTTTGTGTATGTGTTACTTCCTGTGTGTCCGACTCTATGTGGTTACTTGTGTGTCTCTGTCTGTATAAATCTCTGTCAGTGGATGTATAACTCTGTGTGTGTGTAACCCTCTCTGTGTGTAGGACTTTATTTTCGTCTGTGTTTGTAACTCTTACTCTGTGTATCTCGGTGTACTCTCTGTATATCTGTGTGTATTTTTCTCTGTATTTGTCTCTTTAAGTGTGTGTGTGTAACTCTCTGTGTATGTATGTCTCTGTGTTGTATATTACTCTCTCTGAGTGGGAAACTATATAGTTTATGTATGAGACTCTCTTTGTACTTGTGACTCTCTGTATGTGACTCTCTCTCTTTGTGTGTGACTCTCTATTTGTCTCTCTAAACATGTTACTCTCACTCTGTGTGTGTGAGTCCGTTTGTGTGTGTGTATGACTCTCTGAGTGTGTGTGTGTGTCAATGTATGTGTTTCTCTGTGGGTGTCTGTGTGACTCTCTTTATGTCTGTGTGTATGACTCTGTCTCTCTTTGTGTCTCTCTCACTGTGTTTGTGACTCTCTGTGTGTATGACTCTTTCTGTGTGTGTGTGACTGTCTATGCGTTACTCTCTGTGTATGTATCACTTTCTCTATGTGTGTCTTTGTGTGTGTGACTTTCTGTGTGCGTGTACCTTTCTCTGTTTGTGTGTGACTCTCAGTCTGTATATCTCTCTTTGTGTGTGACTCTTTCTCTCTGGGTGTGTGAGTTTCTTTGTGTGTGTGTGTGTCTATGTGTAACTCTCTGTGTGAATCTCTCTCTGTGTGTGTGTTTTATGTGGCTCTCTCTGTGTGTACGACTCTCCACGTGTGCGTGTGTGTGTGTGTGTGTGACTCTGTGTGTTTGTCAGACTCTTTCTCTGTGTGTGTCACTCTCTCTCTACGTGTGAAGGTGACTGACTCTCTGTCTGTTTGACTTTCTGTAGTTGTGTATGTTTCTCTGCGTGTCTCTGTATGTCTGTGACTCTTAGTGTGTGTGTGTGACTTTCTATCTATGTGCGTGTGTCGTTGTGTTCAACTGTCTAACTCTGTGTGAGTGTGATTGTGACTTTATCTGTGTGTGTGTGACTATCTGTGTTTGTAATACTGTTTCTGTGTGTGTGTATGCGTCACTCTCTCTACGTGTGTTCCTGTCTCCCTGGGCGTGTGTGACTATCTGTGTGTGTGTATGAGTCTGTGTGTGAATGTGTGTGACTATCTTTGTGTGTGTGACTCGGTGTGTATGTGGGTCACTCTCTCTGTCTTCATGTAGGACTCTGTCTCTGGTATGTTGTCTGTGTGTCTGTGACCCGATCTGTGTGTGTGTTTGTCTCTGTGTGTGTCTCTGTACGTGTGACTCTCTCTCTGTGTGAGTGACTCTCTGTATGTGTGTCTCTGTGACTCTCTTCATTTTGTATTTAAGTGTATGTGTCTCTGTGTGTGGTTCTGCGTATGATTGTGTCTATGACTCTCTCACTTCGTGTGTCTTTAATTGTGCGTGTTTGTCTCTGTGTGTGTATGACTTTGTCTCTATATGGGTCACTTTCCCTACTTTAGTGACTCTCTCACTGTGTGAGAATCTGTCTCTGTGTGAATGTGTGACTCTCTCTGTATAGGTGTTTCTCTCTCTGTGTGTGTGTAACTCTATCTCTACTTGTGACTCTCACTCTTTACGTGTGACTCTTTGTCTATGTGAGTGTGATTCTCTCTCTACGTGTTTGACTCTCACCCTCTGTGTGTGACCCTCTCCTTCTGTGTATGACTGTCTCTTTCTGTGTCTGTTATGTTCTGTATGTATACTTCTCTCTGTGTGTTCATATATATCTCTTTGTGTGTATGACTCTCTGTTTGAGTGACTTACCCTGCCTTTGTGTCTCTCTCTGTGTGTGACTCTCTACAAGTGCGTCTGTGACTGTCTATATGTGTCTGTGTGTGACTCTGTCTTTTTGTGTGTTTGACTCTCCCCACGTGTGTGTGACTCTCTCTCTTTATATGTGTGACTCTCTCTGGTGTGTGGGTGTCTGTGTGTCTCTGTATCTGAGACCCTCTCTCTGTTTGTATGTGTTTACGACTCTCTGTGTGTTTGTAACTCTCTGGGTGTTTGTGTCTCTGTGTGTCCCTGTGTGTCTTACTCTGTTATTTGTGTGTCTGTCACTGTGTGTTCGTGACTCTCTCGGTGTGTGTGACTGTCACTGTGTTTGTGTGTGAGTCTCTCTCTCTGGGTTTGTGTGTCTCGTTCTCTGTGTATGGGACTCTATCTCTGTTTGTGACTCTCTCTCTGTGTAAGTGTGACTCTCTCTGTTGTGTATGTGTGACTCTCTCCGTGTGTTTTTGTAACTGTCAGTGTGTGTGTGTGTAACTCTTTGTGTCTATGTGACTCTTTACGTTTGTTGGTGTGACTCTCTCTCTTTGTGTGTACCTCCCTCTGTGTTTGTGACTCTTTCTGTGTGTGTGACTCTTTGTTGCAGGGGGTGTGTGTCTGTGTGTAACTCTCTCTACGTGTACGTTGGACTCTCTCCTTATATGTGTGAGTCTCTCTCTGTGTGTGAGACTCTTCGTGTGTGTACATATCCCTCTATGTGTGTGTGACTCTTCTGTACGTGTGACACTCTCTCTGTGTGTGTGACTCACTCTGTGTCTTCGTGACTTTAAGTGTGTTACTGTCACTGTGTGTGTCACTGTCTGTGTGTTTGACTCTCTCTCTGTGTGTGTGTAAGTTTCTCGGTGTGTTTCAGTGACTCTCCCTACGTGTGTGACTCTCTGTTTGTTTATGTGACTCTTTCTCAGGATGTTTTACTTTGTGTCTTGTGGGTGTGACTCGTTCAGTGTGTGTGACTCTCTGTGTGTCTTCCTAACTCTCTCTGTGTTTGACTCTCTCCGTGTTTGTGTGTAGAACTCTCTCTCCTTGGATGTTCCTCTCTCTGTATATTTCTCTCTCAATTATGTTTCACTCTCTCTGTGTGTACCTCTGTCTGTGTCTTTGTGTCTGACTTTCTTTCTATTTGTGCGATTCTCTCCCTCTGTGTCTGTGACTGCGTGTGTGTGTATCTCTCTATGTGTGTGTGACTCTCTGTGGGTGGTTGGATGTGTGTACGTGTGTATGTGTGTGTTTATGTGTAAGTCTCTCAGTGTATCTGTGAATCTATGTGTGTGTCTGTGTGTAAGACTCTATGTTTGTCTGTGTTTGTGAATCTTTATGTGTGTATCTCTGTGTGTGTGTTTCTCAGTGTGTGTGACTCTCTTTCTGTGTGTGTGTGTTTTTCTCTCTTTGTGTGTAACTCTCTCTCCGTGTGTGTGACTTTCTCTCTATGTGTTTTACTTTCTCTGTCTGTTTGTGTGTGACTCTTTCTACGTATGTTTGAGTCTCCCTGTTCGTGTGTGTGACTCTCTTTAAGAGTGTGATTCTCTCTCTGTGGTTGTGACGCTGTTACTGTGAGTGGGGCACTGTTTCTGTGTTTGTGAAACTCTCTCTGTGTGTGTCATTCTCTGTTGGGGGGTACGTCTCTCTATGTGTTCCTGTGTGTGTAACTCTCTCTCTGTATGTGTCTGTCTCTCTATTTGTATGTATGACTCTCTTTGTGAGTGTCTGACTCTCTGTGTGTGTGTATCTCTCTCTTTGTGTATGTGTTTCACTCTCTGTGTGTGTGTCTGTGTATGTGACTCTATGTGTGTGTGTGACTCCCTATGTGTGTGTGACTCATTAGTTACATGTATGACTCTCTTTTTGTGTGCTACTGTGTGTGTGTTATTCTCCGTGTGTGTGTGTGTTACTCTCCGTGTGTTTGTGTGTCACTTCCTGCGTGTGTCTTTATCTCTGTGGTCACTTGTGTGTCTCTACGTGTCTCTGTCTGTATAAGTCTTCTCAGTGGATGTGTGACTTTGTTTGTGTGTGACTCTCTCTGTGTGTAGGACTTTATGTCGTCTGTGTTTGTGACTCTTACTCTGTGTATCTCGGCGTACTCTCTGTGTTTCTGAGTGTATCTTTCTCTGTGTTTGTGACTCTCTTTAAGTGTGAGTGACTCTGTGTGTTTGTGTGACTCTCTGTGTGTGTATCTCTCTCTCTTTGTTGTGTGTTACTGTCTATTTCTTACTGTGTTTGTCTCTCTAAGCGTGTGTCTTTCCCTCTGTGTGTATGACTCTGCTTGTGTGGGCGTGTGACTCCTTCAGTGTGTGTGTTTCTCAATGTATGTGTTTCTCTATGGGTGTCTGTGTGACTCTCTTTATGTCTGTGTGTATGACTCTCTCTCTTTGTGTCTCTCTCTGTGTGTGTGTGTGACTTTTTCTGTGTGTGTGTGACTGTCTTTGTATGTTTTACTCTCTGTGTGTGTGTGTCACTTTCTTTGTGTGTATCTTTGTGTGTGTGACTCTCTCTACGTGTGTGTACCTTTCTCTGTCTGTGTGTAACTCTCAGTCTGTGTACGTCTCTCTTTGTGTGTGACTTTCTCTCTCTGAGTAAGTGAGTCTCTGTTTGTGTGTGTGTGTCTATGTCTATGACTCTCTGTGTGTGTATGTCTCTCTCTGTGTTTTATGTGACTCTCATTATGTGTGTGTGACTCTTCGTTTGTGTATGTGTGACTCTCTGTGTGTGTGTGAGACTCTTTCTCTGCGTGTATGACTCTCTATCTACGTGTGAAGGTGACTGTCTCTCTGTGTGTGTTGACTCTCTGTAGTTATGTATGTCTGTGGGTCTCCGTGTGTGTGTGACTCTTAGTGTGTAACTCTCTTAGTGTGTGTGTGTGTGTGTCTCGTTGTGTTTGCCTGTCTTACTCTGTGTGGGTCACTCTTTCTGTGTGTGTCACACGTCACTCTCTCTACGTGTGTTCCTCTCTCCCGGTGAGGGTGTGACTATCTGTGTGTGTGTATGAGTCTGTGTGTGTCTGTGACTCTCTCTCTGTATGTGTGTGTGTGTGTGTGACTCTCTTTGTCATCATGTGTGACTCTCTCTCTGGTATGTTTGTGTGTCTGTGTGTCTGTAACCCTGTCTGTGTGTACGTTTGTCACTCTCTCTGTGTGTATGTCTGTGTACCTCTGTGTGTGTTACTCTCCTTCTTTGTGTGTTACTCTCCCTCTTTGTGTGTTACTCTCCCTCTTCGTGTGTTACTCCGTCTGTGTGTTATTATGACTCTCTCAGTGTGTATGAGTCTCTCTGTTTGTGTGTGTAAATCTCACTCTGTCTGTGACTCTCTCTCTCTGGATGTGTGTGTGTGTGTCTGTGTGTGTGTGACTCTATCTCTGTGTAAGTCTTTGTGTGTGTGTGTCTGTGACTTTCCATTTATGTGTCTTTAAGTGTGTGAGTCTCTGTGTGTGGTTCTCTGTGTGTGTGTCGATGACTCTCTTTGTGTGTCTCTAATTGTGTGTATCTGTCTCTTTGTGTGTGTGACTCTGTGTCTGTGTGGGTCACTTTCCGTACCTGTGTACCTCTCTCACTGTGTGTAAGTCTCTCTCTGTGTGTGTGTCCCACTCTGTGTGTGTGACTATGTCTCTACGTGTAACTTTCTTTCTCTGTTTACGTGTGACTCTCTCTGTGTGTGTTTGACTCTCTCCCTTTGTGTGTGACCCTCTCCCTCTGTGTATGACCCTCTCCCTCTGTGTGTCACTGTCTTATTCTGTGTCTATGTGTTATTGTCTGTGTGTGTGACTCTCTGTTTGTGTAACTTACCCTACCCTTGAGTCTCTCTCTGTGTATGACTCTCTCCCAATGAGTGTGACTGTCTGCATGTGTGTATGTGTCTGTGTGTGTCTGTGTGTGACTCTGTCTTTGTGTATATTTGAATCTCCGTGTATGTGTGTGTGTGTGTGTGTGACTCTATCTCTCTATATGTGTGACTCTCTCTCTGGTGTGTGGGTGTCTGTGTATCTCTGTGTCTGAGATCCTCTCTCTGTGTCTTTGTGACTCTCTACGTCTCTGTGTGTGTTACTCTCTTCTTTGTGTGTTATCTGTCAATGTGTGTTCATGACTCTCTCGGTGTGTGTGACTGTCACTGTGTTTGTGTGAGTCTCTCTCTATGGGTTTGTGTGTCTCACTCTGTGTGTCTGGGTCTCTATCTCTGTTTGTGACTCTGTCTCTGTGTAAGTGTAACTCTCTCTGTGTTTTTTTGAAACTCTGTGTGTGTGTGTACAACTCTCTGTGTGTCTATATGACTCTTTACCTTTGTTTGGATGACTCTCTCTCTGCGTGGGCCTCTCTATGTGTAAATGACTCTCTGTGTATGTGTCTCTGTGACTCTCTGTTTATGTGTCTTTAAGTGTGTGTGTCTCTGTGTGTGTTTTGTGTGTGTGTATATGACTCTCTCTTTGTGTGTCTTTAATTGTGTCTCTCTGTCTCTTTGTGTATGTGACTCTGTGTCTACATGGGTCGCTTTCCCTACCTTAGTGACTCTCTCACTGCATGAGACTCTCTCTCTGTGTAAGTGTACGACTCTCTGTCTATGGGTGTGTTTGTCTGACTCTGTGTGTGTGTGAACCTATCTCTATGTGTTACTCTCTCTCTCTTTTTACGTGTGACTATCTCTCTGTGTGAGTGTGATACTCTCTCTGTGTGTTTGACTCTCTGCCTCTGTGTGTGACCCTCTTCCTCTGTGTGTGACTGTGTCTTTCCGTGTCTACCTGTTATTTTCTGTGTGTGTATACCTCTCTCTGTGTGTGTGTGACTCTGTGTTTGAGTGACTTACCCTACTTTTGTGACTCTCTCTGGTGTGTGTGTGTCTGTGTGTCTCTGTATCTGAGAACCCCTCTGTGTGTGTGTGTTTGTGACTCTCTGTGTGTTTGTCTCTCTGTGTCTCTGTGTGTTTGTGTCTCTCTGTGTCTCTGTGTGTGTTACTCTATGTGTGTTAGTCTGATTACGTGTTCGTGACTCTCGGTGTGTATCACTGTCACTGTGTTTGTGTGTGAGTCTCTCTCTCTGGGTTTGTGTGTCTCGTTCTGTGTGTGTGGGACTCTATCTCTGTTTGAGACTCTTTGTGTAAGTATGACTCTCTGTTGTCTGTGTCTCTCTGTGTTTTTAGTAACTCTCTGTGTGTGTGTCTATAACTCCCTGTGTGTCTGTGTGACTCTTTACGTTTGTTTGTATGTGTCTCTCTCTTTGTGTTTGTCTCTCTCTGTGTTTGTGACTCTTTCTGTGTGTACGACTTTCTGTCGGGGGGTGTATGTGTGTCTGTGTGTAACTCTCTCTACGTGTACGTGGGACTCTCCCTTTATATGTGTGAGTCTCTCTCTCTCTGTGTGTGAGACTCTCTGTGTGTGTGTATATCCCTCTATGATGTGTGACTCTTTTGTACGTGTGACACTCTCTGTGAGTGTGACTCTCTTTGTGTAACTCGTTGTGTGTGTTTGTGACTTTAAGTGTGTTAATGTCACTATGTGAGTGTCGGTGTGTTTGACTCTCTGTCTGTGAGTGTGTGACTCTCTCTCTGTGTGTATGTGAGTTCTCGGTGTGTGTTAGTGACTCTCCCTACATGTGTGACTCTCTGTGAGTGTGTGTGACTCTCTCTGTGTGTCTTTGTAACTCTCCGTGTGTGTACGACTCTCTCTGTTTTTGTGTGTAGGACTCTCTCTTTGTGTGTGTCTCTGTGTGTGTATAAATTTCTCTATTTATATATGTGTCACTCTCTCTGTGTGTGACTCTGTCTCTGTCTGTGTGTCTGACGTTCTTTCTGTTTGTGTGGTTCTTTCCCCCTGTGTGTGGGACTGTCTGATTCTATACGTGTGTATCTCTTTGTGTATGTGTATGTGACTCTCTGTGAGGGGGGTGTGTGTGTATCTATGAAAATCTCTCTCACTGTGTGTGTGACTCTGTGTGTGTGTGCTTTGTCTATGTGTGAGACTCTATGTTTGTCTGTGTTTGTGATTCTTTCTGTGTGTATCTGTGTGTGTATGTGTTTCTCAGTGTGCGTGTACTTCTCTGTCTTTGTGTAACTCTCTCTCCGTGTGTGTTACTCTCTGTGTGCGTGACTCTCTCTCTTTGTGTTTCACTTTGTCTTTTTGTGTGTGACTCTTTCTGTTTGTTTGAGTCTCTCTCTTTGTGTGTGTGACTCTCTTTAAGAGTGTGACTCTCTGTAGTTGTCACACTATCACTGTAGGTGTGACACTGTCTCTGTAGGTGTGACACTGTCTCTGTGTGTGTGATACTCTCTCTGGGTGTGTCACTCTCTGTTGGGGTGTGTGTCTCTCTGTACCTTCCTGTGTGTGTAACTCTCTCTCTCTGTATGTATCTGACTCTCTATTAGTATGTATGACTCTCTTTGTGTGTATCTGACTCTGTGTGTGTGTGTGTATCTTTGTGTATGTGTGTCACTCTCTCTGTGTGTGTGACTCTCTGTGTGTGTGACTCCCTATGTGTGTGTGTGTGGGACTCATTATTTGTATGTATGACTCTCCTTTTATGTGTAACTCTACGTGTGTTTGTTACTCTCCGTGTGTGTATGTGTGTGTTACTCTCTGTGTATGTCTGACTCTCTTTAGTTACTTGTGTGTCTCTATGTGTCTCTGTTTGTATAAGTCTCTCCCAGTGGATGTGCGACTCTGTGTGTTTGTGACTCTCTCTGTGTGTGTGACTCTCTCTGTGTGTACGTCTTTATGTTCTTCTGTGTTTGTGACTCTTACTCTGTGTATGTCGGTGTACTCTCTGTATATCCGTGTTACGTTTCTCTGTGTTTATAACTCTCTTTAAGTGTGTACGACTCTCTCTGTGCGTGTTACTATCTGTGTGTGTGTATGAGTCCGTGTGTGTCTGTGTGTGACTCTGTGTGTGTGTCTGACTCTCTGTGTGTGTGACTCTGTGTATGTGTGTGTGACTCTTTCTGTCTTTATATGTGACTCTCTCTCTGGTATGTTTGTGTGTCTGTGTCTCTGTGACCCTGTCTGTGTATGTACTTGTGACTCTCTGTGTGTGTGTGTCTCTGTGTGTGTTACTCTCTCTCTTTATGAGTTACTCCGTCTGTACGTCCGTGTAACTGTCTTGTTGTGTGTGACTCTCTGTTTGTGTTTCTGAATCTCACTCTGTGGGTGCGTGTGACTCTCTCTCACTGGGTGTGTATGTCTCACTCTATGTGTGTATCACTTTATCTCTATGTGTCACTCTCTCTCTCTGTTTACGTGTGACTCACTCTCTGTGTGAGGGTGATTTTCTCTCTGTGTATTTGACTCTCTCTCTACGCGTATGACTCTCTCCCTCTGTGTGTGACTGTCTCTTTCTATATTTGTGTGTTTTTCTCTGTGTGTATGTCTCTACCTTTGTGTGTGTGACTCTCTGGTTGTGTGACTTACCCTACCCTTGTGACTCTCTCTCTGTGTGTGACTCTCTGCCAGTGAGTGTGTGAATATCTATATGTGTGTATGTGACTGTGTGTCTCTGTGTGACTCTTTGTGTGTGTTTGACTCTCCACGTGTGTTTGTGTGTGACTGTGACTCTCTCTCTGTATATGTGTGACTCTCTCTCTGGTGTGTGTGCCTGTGTTTCTCTCTCATTGTGATCCTCTCTCATTGTGTGTGTGTTCGTGACTTTCTGTGTGTTTGTGTCTCTGTGTGTCTCTATGTGTCTTACTCTCTTCTTTGTGTGTTATCTGTCACTGTGTGTTCATGACTTTCTTGGTGTGTTTGACTGTCACTGTGTTTGTGTGGGTGACTCTCTCTCTCTCTGGGTTTGTGTGTCTCGTTCTGTGTATGTGGGACTTTATCTCTGTTTGGACTTTCTCTCTGTGTAGGTATGACTCTGTCTGTTGTGTGTGTGTGACTCTCTCTGTGTTTTTCTCGTAACTCTCTGTGTGTATGTTTGTAACTCTGTGTGTCTATGTGACTCTTTGTGCTTGTTTGGATGACTCTCTCTCTCTGCGTGTGCCTCTCTCTGTGTTTGTGACTCTTTCTGTGTTTGTGTGACTCTTTGTGAGGGGGGGGTGTGTGTCTGTGTGTAACTCTCTTTACGTGTATGTGAGACTCTCTCTTTATATGTGTGAGTCTCTCTGTTTTTGAGACTCTCTGTGCGTGTATATATCCCTCTATGTGTGTGTGATGCTTGTGTACGTGTGACACTCTCTCAGTGTGTGTAACTCTCTTTGTCTGTGACTCACTGTGTGTGTTTGTGACTTTAAGTGTGTTACTGTCCCTGTGTGTGTAACTGTGTGTGTGTGACTCTCAGTCTGTGAGTGTATAGCTCTCTCTGTGTGTGTGTGTAAGTTTCTCGGTGTGTGTGTGTGACTATCCCTACGTGTGTGACTCTCTGTGTGTGCAACTCACTGTGTGTGTTTGTGACTTTAAGTGTGTTAGTATCACTGTGTGTGTGTCTGTATGTATAACTCTCTCTGTGTGTGTGTTTTTGAGTTTCTCGGTGTGTGTGTGTGACTCTCCCTACGTGTGAGACTCTCTGTGTGTGTGTGACTCTCTCTCAAGGTGCTTTACTTTCTGTCATTGTGGGTGCGACTTACACAGTGAGTGTGACTCTCTCTACGTGTGTGTGTGTGTGTTTGTGTGTGTCTTTGTAAGTCTCTGTGTGTGTACGACTCTCTGTGTGTGTACGAGAGTCACACAAAAACACCGAGAAACTTACACACACACACAGAGAGAGAGTTACACACTCTGGTATGTTTGTGTGCCTGTGTGTCTGTGACCCTGTCTGTGTGTGTGTGTGTCTGTGTGTGTCTGTGTGGATTACCCTTTCTCTTTGTGTACTTTTCGGTCTATGTGTTCGTGTGACTCTCTCGGTGTGTGTGACTCTCTCTGTGTATGTGTATGTGACTCTCTCTCTGTGTGTATGTGTGTCTCGCTGTGTGTGTGTAAAACATTCTCTCTGTGTATTTATCTCTCTATATCTGTGTCACTCTCTCTGTACGTGACTCTCTTTGTCTGTGTGTCTGACGTTCTTTCTGTTTGTGTGATTCGCTCCCTCTGTGTGTGTGACTGTCTGACTCTGTGCGTGTACATCACACAGTGTGAGATTCACTAAGGTAGAGTAACTGATCCATACAAAAAAAGAGTAACAGATTAACAGAGTAACTCACAACAGAGAGAGAGTAACACACACAGAGAGTCAAACAAACACACTTAAAGAAAGTGACAAACACAGAGGGAGTCACACACACACACAGAGAGAGTCATACTTACACAGAGAATGAGTCACAAACAGAGATAGAGTCCCACACACATAAAGAGAGAAACACAAACACAGTGAGAGACACACACACCGAGAGAGTCACGAACACGTAGTGACAGACTAACACACAAAGAACAGAGTAACACACACAGAAACACAGAGACATAAACACACAGAGAGTCTCAAACACATACACAGAGAGAGGATCACAGACACAGAGACACACAGAGACACACACACCAGAGAGAGAGTTACACATATAGAAAGAGACAGTCATACACGTACACACGGAGAGTCAAACATACACAAAGACAAAGTCCTACACGGAGACACACACAGACATATATATACATATAGACAGTCATACACTCACTGGGAGAGAGTCATACACAGAGAGAGACACGAGGGTAGGGTAAGTCACCCAAACAGAGAGTCACACACACAGAGAGAGAGGTATACACACACAGAGAATAACACACAGACACAGAAAGAGACAGTCATCCACAGAGAGAGAGAGGGTTACACATTGAGTGAAAGACATACACACGGAGAATGAATCACACACAGACAGAGAGAGAGTCACTCAAATAGATAGAGTAACACACACAGAGTGAGACCCACACACACAGTGAGAGTCACACACACAGGGAGAAGACTCACACACAGTGAGAGAGTCACTAAGGTAATGTAAGTGATCCATACAGACACAGAGTCACACATACAGAAACACACACACAATTAAAGACACACACAAGAGAGAGAGTCATAGACACACACACAGACAGAATCATACACATAGACACACACTTAATTACACTTAAACAGAAAGTCACAGACACACACATACACAGTGAGTCACTCACACAGAGATAAAGTCACACACACAGAACGACACACACCCAGGGAGAGTATCACACCCACCCACAAAGTGAGAGTCACATACACAGAGAGTCCCACAAACGCAGACGAAGTAACACACAAAGACAGAGAGTAAAACACACAGAGACACACACACAGAATCACAAACACACACAGAGACAGGGTCACAGACTCTGAGACACACAAACATACCAGAGAGAGAGTCACACATAAAGACAGAGGCAGTCACACATGAAGACAGAGAGAGTCACACACACACACACAACGTCACACATAAAGAGATAGTCACATTACAAAGACAGTGACACACAGACACACACAGACTCATATACACACACACAGACAGTTACGCACTTCCGGGGAGAGTGTAAGAGACGTAGAGAGAGTGACGAGTACATGAGGGGTCCAGTCATCCACGGGTTGTACGATGACCTCTAGTCACCTTTTTATTGTGGTCTTTCTTACTTCCCTACTTCGGTTTCGTTTTTGTTATGGGTCAACACCTACACTGACTTGTATCTTCGTTCCAGGCTACGATATTTCTCGTTGTAACGTATCCTTGGACCTTACAGTCCAGGTACTTAGTTCCGTTTAACCTTCACCAGTTTGTTCTCTACCGTTCTCACTTGCAACTGTAAGATCTTTAGTCGTTTGATTTTACCTGACCTTACCCACTTAAATTGAGTCTACTGGTAATATAGATGATGACGTCCGTCCTTAGGGAATCTTCCTTACCTCATCGGTAGTATCAGTTGTTTTCTCAGGTTTTACGTCATGAATCTACGTCAGAGTTTTTACTGTCTTACTAGAGACAAGCAAAGGTTCCGTTTGGCAAGTTATAGTCTAATTAGGTTCAGATACGGGGTTGGTCATTACGACTTCTTCGACTTCAACTTGTCAAGATACTTCTGGATGTTCTGGACAGTCTTGATTGTGTGTGTTTTTTCTACAAGAAAAGTAATATCTCCTTACCTTACGTTTTCACCCTTCAGTTCTTTGTGGACCTTATGGTCCTTTTAAACCGGAACCTTTCGTCTTACTTCGTACCGTTTTTGATTATCTCAAAACGGTTCTTTTACGTGACCAGTATCGTTTGTGGGAGAAGGTTGTTGTGTTCTCTTCTGAGATGTGTACCTGTAGTGGTCTACCAGTTGTGACTTTAGTCTAACTGATATAAGAAACGTCGGTTTCTACCTCTTCGAGATATTTCAGTTTTTTTGTTCTGGTCCCCTACTCACACCGAGTCTAGTACTTGAGGAATACTGGTTTAAGTCTGAGTCTAACTTCTTTTATTCTTTTTGACGATCCGGTAAGTCCATACTGAAGTTAGTTTAGGGAATACTAATATGTCACCTTCACTCTTTATCTAAATTCCCGGATCTAGACTATCATTCTCACGAACTACTTGGTACCGTACTCCAAGCACTGTAACATGTCCTTTGTCCCTAGTTCTGGTAGGGGTACCTTTTCTTTACATTTTTTCGTTTTATCGACAGACCCCTCCGGAATGTTTATCGACACTTTTCTTCTCTCCACTTTTCGTTTCCTCGTTTCTTTCTATATTCGTAGACTTACGTCTCAAGGTTTCTTATCGTTCTTCTCTATACTTCCAGAAGAAGTCACTAGTTACGTTTCTTTATAACCTTTTCTTGTCTGTCCTTTCTGATCACTAGAGAAGTTCTTTTAATCATTATGGTTCCCTTATAAAGTACGTTTCTACCCGAGTTATTTCCTGTCTTTACTAGACCTGGATTGTCTTCGTCTTGTATAATTCTTCTCCAACGTTCTTACGTGTCTCCTTGATATGTTTTTTTAGAAGTGCTGGGTCTATTAGTACTACCACACTAGTGATTAGATCTCGGTCTGTAGGACCTTACACTTCAGTTCACCCGGTACCTTTCGTACCGATGTATGTTTCGATCTTCTCCACTACCTTAAGGTCAACTAGACAAAGTCTAGGACTTTCTACTACGACACTTTCACGACGTAAGTCATACGGTTGTTTACAACTTTTGAGTCGTCACCAGTGTCTTGACCTTTTCCTGTCAAAAGTGAGGTTAAAATTTCTTTCCGTTACGGTTTCTTACGAGTTTGATGGAGTTTTAACGTGAGTAGAGTGTACGATCATTTCACTACGAGTTTTAAGAGGTTCAGTCCTAAGTCGTTATACACTTGGTACTTGAAGGACTACAAGTTCGACCAAAATCTTTTCCGTCTTCTTGGTCTCTAGTTTAACGGCTGTAAGCGATCTAGTGTCTTTTTCGTTCTCTCAAGGTCTCTTTTGTAGATAAAGACGAAATAACTGATACTGTTACGGAAACTGACACACCTAGTGTTATTTCACACATTTTAAGACTTTCTGCGCCCTTATGATCTGGTCGACTAGACGGAGAACTCATTAGACATCCGTCCAGTCCTCCGTCGTCCGTCTTGACCTACACCTTGTTGTCTGACAAAGGTTTATACTTTTCCTCATGCAGTTCCGACACATAACAGTGGGACGAATAAATTGAATATACGTCTCATGTAGTACTCTTTGCGACCTGACCTTCTTCGTCTTCGACCTTAGTTCTAACGACTTTCTTTATAGATATTGGAGTATATACGTCTACTGTGGTGGGAATGCCGTCTTTGACTTCTCCTTGATTTTTCGAAGAACTACTTTCACTTTCACCTCTCACTTTTTCAACCGGATTTCGAGTTGTAAGTCTTTTACTTATAGTACCGTAGGCGAGGGTAGTGAAGTACCTTTTATCTACCCCTTTCTCACCTTTGTCACAGTCTGAAATAAAACCCCCCGAGGTTTTAGTGACGTCTTACACTAATATCGGTACTTTAATTTTGTGAGAATGAGGAACCTTCTTTTCAATACTCGTTGGATCTATTATAAAAGTTTTAGTCTCTGTAATGAAACGATTGATCCCAGGCAGATTCAGTTCCGATACTAAAAAGGACACCAGTACATACCTATACTCTCAACCTGACACTTCTTCCGACTCGTGGCTTCTTAACTACGAAAACTTGACACCACAACCTCTTCTGAGAACTCTCAGGGAACCTGACGTTCCTCTAGGTTGGTCAGGTAAGACTTCCTCTAGTCGCGAGCCTAAAGAAACCTTCCTTACTACGATTTCGACTTTGAGGTCATGAGACCAGTGGAGTACGCTTCTCAACTGAGTAACCTTTTCTGAGACTACGACCCTCCCTAACCCCACCCTCCTCTTCCCCTACTTTCTCCTACTCTACCGACTACCGTAGCGACTGAGCTACCGGCAACACAGACTCACTTGAGGTCCTCGACCACTACCTGTCCCTCCGGACCGTACGACTCTAAGCGCCCCAGTGTTTCTCAGTCTGTGCTGACTCACTGACTTGTCTTAAGTTAAACGAGTTTTTTTGAGAAATAGAAGGAGTCGGAATCCGTTAAGAAACCCTCTGAAAACCCCGTTTCACCCTAGAGGGCCCGGGACACTCCGTGTTTGCTTCCATAGATCTTAATGGAATTTAGTCTTTCACCACCTATTCAAAAATTTCAAACGCATGTCCCCCTCCCCCGAGTAGTCCCACGGGCCGGTGTCGCGGGACGTTCGGGAGAGGAAGGAGTCCTTCATCTCGTGTCAGAGGTAGAAAAAGAAGTAGTTACCGTCTTTTATACTAGACGCGTCTTCCACTTCTGGGTCGAGGGTGACGACATCGGAGGGGGTATCCGACAGATTGTCGGAGTACTACTCCTAGGTCTTGTAAAGATTATCAGGTGTCTCTTTTCCGTAGATGTCCTTTCAAAAGATAGGGTACGTTTTATATTTTGTTTGTATCTTTAAATCTGTCAGAAGGACACGAAAGAAATACGGAGAAACACCATTGTACACTTCATTTAAAGATATTTGTAAACAGATAAGAATCTACGTCTCTTTGTGTAAGAAAATCTCTCATAAGAATAAGTAATACATGGGAGGAGTGGGACGGATTTGACGTCTCTCCACCGTCGGTGGGTGTCCATCTTAGGATTGGAGGGGTACAATGTCACAGTTTAATGGATGGGAAGTTACAGGAGACAAGACCCCCGGTGAACTCCCTCAGGTCGACGTCGTCGGTCCCGCAGTCGGACTTCCGTATTCGTCACAGTCGATCTTTGACTCAGTTGGAGAGTAAAAAGAACCTGACAGACAAATAAAGTTCGAATACTAAGAGAAAATATGAAAATGTTTACGTAATCCAGGCTCCAAACTATAAAAATCAAGCGTAACTGGACCTAAATAAAAAGAGGTTTTTAGTAACAACGGGGAGTTTTCCTCAAGGAAGGTGTCGTCAAGAGAGTAGATGAAAGAAGTACACAGGAACACTTATACGACGTTTAACACGATTACAGACCCGACGTATGGTGTAAGGAGTCAAATAAAGAATAGAAAGATTCAGGACAAACAGGGATCATAAGATTCGAGTGATAAAGACTCTTTCCCGAAGATCGATTATTATAGAGATTTCAGGGATTAAAGATATTCGATATCATCTTATAACATTGTAATGTCTTAGGGAATTTAGAAATCGAAGATTGATAAAATTAATAAGGATTTGGGATTTAAGTCGTTTGAGGAAGCGGTATTTGTGAAAAGAGTGTTTACCCGAAGTCTATCGTTAGGGAGGGTACCGAAGTTCGACGCCGGACGTACGAGTGGGACCTTGTCAGAAAACATTTTCAGGAACTTGTTTACAGTCACTAATTGAAATACTTAATAAGAAACTCGTGTCGACGTCTTCCGAACTACGGAAGAGGACGAGGAGAGTTTTTGCTGTTCGTGGAATTATAAGAGAAGTCAGTTGAGTCGGTTCCTTTCCTTTTTTTTTTTTTTTTGTTCAGTCTTAGTGTTTCGGATTGAGGAAGTAAGACCAGACACGGATTCCTTGTTTACCTCCCCCAAATCCCTGCATGGAGGTAAAACGGTCATTACGGATACCACCGAAGTCTGTCTTTTCTATGAAAATAAGACTTCCCAATAACACTTCTCCTTTTCCTTGATAATGTCCTCCTATTCTTAGGAAGTCCCTCTTCCTGATAATGAGATCTTTCCACTACTAATGTATCTCTACCCTGAAATATGTTCCCCGTTATATTGACATCTCTATACTGAGTATACTATCTCCCTTATATGTTGTTAGTTACCCCGATACTGGTACATCTCCCCTACAATAACAACTCTTTCACTTTTAGTGAACCAGCATAGACTGAGATGTGTCCGGTACCTTAAGAGGTCCGGTCTTATGACGTCACCCATCACAAAGGGAAGAGGTCCCCTAGAAGGGTTGGTTCCCACACTTGTGTCCAGAGGACGTTGCGTCCGTATAAGAAATGTTCGACTCGGTGTTCCCTTCGGGATCACACCTCTCCTCTAAGTATTATTTCCTCCTGGTAAAACATCACCCTCTGAGAATGACACCTCCCCCTTTTAAATATTATCCCCCTGAGACTATGACACCCCCGACAATACATCCACTCCCCGATACTGTTATGTCTCTTGATAATATTATTTCCCTTGACAATGTTATCTCTCCCTGGTAAGACATCTCCCCCTGATAATGTCTTAAAGTCAAGTCAGTAAGTCAGTACAGACTGAGAAACACTGGGGTACTTGTCGTCGTGTGGTCCGGAGAAAAGTAGTTGTTGAGGGTCTCGGATAGGTTTGGGTACAAGTAACTCACCCACTAAGGTAGGTTGGTAGAGTAGGAGACAGTAGGGGAAGAGGAGGACGAGAGTTACAAAGGGATGTAGTCTCAGAAAAGTTTACTCAGTCGAGAAATCTAGTCTAGTGGTTTTATAATCTCAAAGTCGCAGGTGTAGTCGGGAATGTTACTTGTGGGTCCTGACTAGAGGAAATCCTACCCGACCAACCTAGAGGAACGTCAGGTTCCCTGAGAGTTCTCAGAAGAGGTTGTGGTGTCAAGTTTTCGTGGTTAAGAAGTCGTGAGTCTAAAGAAATGTCAGGTTGAGAGTGTAGCTACGTACTGGTGACCTTTTTTGTATCGGAACTGATCTACCTGTAAACAACTGTTTCATAACAGAGACTAAACGACATAATGTCTTCTCCGTCTTGATAAATACCTCCCTCCTGAGAATGGTATTTACCCCCGACGATGTTATCTCCTCCTACGAGTAACAACTCTCTCCTGATAATATCGTATACACTCTGATAGTATCATCTCCCACCAGATAGTAACATCTCGCCCATGATAATGACTTGTCTCCCCTGATGCCGTTTCTCTCTCCATATTAATATTATCTTCTCCTGATAATGGAATCTCCCCTGATAATATTACTTACCCCCAGATAATGGTGTCTTTCCCTGATAATATTATCTTTCCCTGATGACTTTAACTCCTTCTGATAATGATATCTCACCCCTGATGATACTATCTCTTTCCTGATAATTATATGTCACCGCGGTCGTCTCGCCCTGATAATCATATCTCCCCTTTTATACTGTTATCTCCGTCCTGACAATATCATCTGCCCCCCGAAACTGACACCTTCCCCTTATGACTGTTATCTTCCTCTAATAATCTACTCATTGACAATGGTGTCTCTTTCTAAATAATGTTTTCCCTCACCTGATACTGTCATCTCCCCGTACAAAAGACATCCCCCTCTGACATCGTTACCTCCTGAAAATGAGATCTTCCCCTTATAATCTCCGTCTGATAATATTAAATTCCCCTGATGACCTTAGTTCCTCCTGATAATAACGTCTCTCCCCTGATACTGTCGTGATGACATCTTCCCCTTGAAACTGTTATCTCCCCTCTGATAGTGATATATCATCCTGATACTGTAATCTCCTCCCCATTAAAGTCATTTCCTCTCTGAAAATGACGTCTCCCCCCTGATAATGTTATATTCCACTATATACTGTTATCTCTGTCCTGATTCACATACACCCCCTCCTGATCCTGTTATTTCCTCTTGTTCGACCTTAGTTCTAAAGGCCCTCTTTATATTTATTGGAGTCTATACGTCTACTGTGATGGGAATACCGTCTTTCACTTCTCCTTGATTTTTCGGAGAACTACTTTCACTTTCACCTCTCACTTTTTCAACCGAATTTCGAGTTGCAAGTCTTTTACTTCTAGTATCGTAGGTCAAAGTAGTGAAGTACCCTTTATCTACCCCTTTGTCACCTTTGTCACAGTCTGAAATAAAATAACCCGAGGTTTTAGTGGAGTCTACCACTGACGTCGGTACTTTAATTTTCTGTGAGGAACCTTCTTTTCAATACTCGTTGGATCTATCGTATAAGTTTTCGTATCTGTAATGAAACGGTTATTTCCAGGTAGACCAGTTCTGACACCAAAAAGGTCACCAGTACATACCTACACTCTCAACCTGACACTTCTTTCGACTCGTGACTTCTTAAATACGAAAACTTGACACCACAACATTTTCTGAGAACTCTCAGGGAAACTGACGTTCCTTTAGGTTGGTTGGGTAAAACTTCCTCTAGTCGGGACCCTAAAGAAACCTTCGTTTCTAGGACTTCTACTTTGAGGTCTTGAAACCAGTGGAGTACACTTCTTAACTGAATAACCTTTTCTGAGACTACGACCCTCCCTAACTTCCGTCCTCCCCCTTCTTCCCCCGCTGTCTCCTACTCTGTCGATCCACTGTAGTGACTCAGATACCTGCAGACTCACTTGAGGTCCTCAACCACTACCTGTCCCTCCGGACCACACGACACTAAGTACCCCAGGGTTTCTCAGCCTGTACTGACTCACTGACTTGACTTAACTAATGAGATAATGAAAACGGGAGGGAGGACCGAACCCGACATTTTCGCAGACGGATGTTACCTCTGGACCCAAGCTAGGGTCCCAGTCCTTCTAGGGGACCACTTCCTTTACCGTTGGGTGAAATCATGAGAACGGACCTCTTAGCGTACCTACCTTCTCGGGTCATCCAGTGTTAGATACCCCAGACCCTGTGTTGACTCGTTGAAGTGAAAGTGAAAGTAATGAGCTAATCAAGAGATTATCTCTTGACAATGGGACATCCCGTTTTTACAATGATACCGTCATCTTTCCTCGATTATGACATCTTCTCCTTGCTGAGAACACCTCTCCCTCGATACTGTGATCTTCCCCTCATTATGTGAATTCCTCCTGATAATAATGTCTCCCCGGATGATGTCATCTCCTCGTGTCAATGACATCTTCACCTTAAAACTTTTATCTCCCGATAATTAGATTTATGATACGGTAATCACAACCAACAAGGCAGCACAGGTTGAGAAACGTTGAGGTACCTGACTGGGGTTCATCGGGCGGTTCGAGGAGACAGGTACTTTAAAAGGTCCATTCTTATGAACTCACCTAGTGATACGGAAAGAGGTTGATACTATAATCTCCCCTGATAATGATATCTTCCCTTTGCTAATGACATCTTTCCTCTCATACTATTGTCTTCCCCTCATAATACCATCTCCCACTGGTACTTTTATCTTCCCATCATAATGACATCTCCCACCTGATACTATTGTTTTCCCTTAATAACGATCTCTTCCCTAGAATTCTCGTCTCTTTTGGGGACAAGGACCTCTCGTCATTTGTGTTTTTATTTCCGGGTCCACACACAAACGGTACTTACCTCAGGACTACCGTACACCTGGTGTCCTGGACTTAGTCCTCCTCGACACTCCCCTCCGAAGACGGGTTCGTCCCTGTCACCGACGTCCACCCCTACCCGACCACCCTGGTCACACAATACAGGTCTTGTACAAGTCCGGGTAAAAGGCTGACCAGGACCCTTACTGACCCAGTCGGGACTGACTACTAGTACCCCTACTTGACCAGACACACCGGTCCAGTCCCTTCACTCCTAGACTCATAACCCTCCCCAGAAACGTCTTTGACAAAGGTCCTGTACCACCCACTCCCTCCCACAAGGACCTGGGAGTCTAGTGGAAGTTGTAGTACTTATCCCAAGACAGGGGAAAAGATGTACCTTTCTTTTCCGTGTCTTCGAGACCTCGTGCTAGTCCCAGCCCCACTCACCTGCTATCGGACGTCGACGGTGAGTCTTCAGTACCAAGTACAAAGGTCCACCAACATAAAATTTAGTAGAGGAACGTACTACCCTACAGATGCGAACCGGTGTACAGCCATTTCTGTGATATCACTAAAATGAGGAGACAGGGGTGAGGGGGTCCTATGGGTGGGTATTGTCCTCTCTCCCCTGTGAGTCTGGGACTAACCTCCGTAAGGGTAGAAGAATTGACGAGTTCCCGACGAAGTAGGACCCTCGGACAGGTCAGTGGAAATGACGTCGTTGTGAGTGGTCTACCTAACTCGCGGAGACCCCTTACTTCCCCCACACTGGAACACGGACCCGAGGTAGCGGGGATCCTACTTTCGGGGGTATGGACCTCTGGGGTGTCCGAGTTGACCCGAGAAGAGTTCGGGTTCTCCTCCCCCAACCACGTGTCGTACTCCCTCCCCCTAGGAGACCTACCCCTGTGGTCTAGATCGGATCTTGTCTAAACTCGACGACCCCAGGTAGAAAACCAGGGACAGAGGGGTGAGGGAACAATGAGGAGTTTGGGAGTGAAGTAGAGGACCAGAGAGAGAGGGAGATAGAGAAAGACAGAAAGAGAGAAGTACAGAGACAGGTAAAGAGAGACACAGAGTCAGAGAGACAGACGTCTCGAGAAGAGGGAAGAGGTGGTAGGGTAGGAGGAAAGAGAACCTCTCTTTAGACGTCAAAGGTCAAAGGGTCCCGGTGTGGTGGTCGTGACCCAGAAGACATACGGGACAAAATTAAAACGTTACGGGGTAAAAGAGGGAGTCTAAAGGGTCCGAGTCGGAGACTACTTGACCGTCCACTCGAACGGGCCGAAAAAGGATACGGTGGTTCCACTTACACCTGACCTACAGTCACGACTCGAGAACCGAGACCCTGAATGGGGACGTGATGGAGAGGTAGGGTCCACTCCGGGGCGTTCGAGTCGAGTCACCCCTACGTCGACGTTCTACCCAGGCTCACACCCTTCGGAGCCACGGTTTGTACGTGTGTACATCCATGTGTTTCCGTGTGACTTGTCTGTGTGTGTGTGTATGTTCGTGTGATTGTGTGTACACATGTGTGTGTGGGTGTTTGTGGTTTGTGTACCTGTGTATGACGTGTGTCTATGTATGTGTGTGGTCGTGAAAGGGAACAGACAGGTGAAATAGGGTAAGTTGGACCTTCCATCCACTTGGGGACTCTCGGACGGAAGTCCTATGTCCGATTGATGGGACACCCCGTCCCAACACAAAAGAGTCGGTGAGAGAGGATGAGGACCCCTTGGAAATGGAAAGGTTGGTGCAAAAGGTAGTCTCGAACACGTCGTCGAAGACATGAATTCGGACCTCCCGGGTTTCAAATTCCCCCGGTGGACGGGGGTTTGTTAAGTTATTTACCATGACCTTGATAGAGTAATTTTACTCCTTGGAGACTGATGTCGGTCAAACCAACGTTTTTCAAGACTTTTCGAGTAGGTACCCGTCCGTAGAACCCCTACGAGCCACCACTCGTCCGTCCACCCGTGAAGGTCCCACTGTGACCACACGAGTCCGGTAGTCTCCCCACCGGTGTTCTGTGGCACCGGACCCTCACCTCCTGAGGATGGTCTGTCGTGGGACGAGTTAAGGAGTCAGTCGTTTGCACGGGGTAAGAGATGGTCATGAGGAGTACACCTGTGACCTCGGACGAGACCGAGACACTGGGACCCGTGACGGGCGACCGTCATGTGTACCTGTCAACCTATTTGTCGTTCACGATAAAAGATACCTTCCGTCGAAATCTGAGAAAGAATGGGAGAGTTGTCGACACCCCCAGATACGACCGGTGGGGTGGGGCGACCCTTCTCCCCATGGGTCTCCCGGGAAGGCAACTCCCAAACCTCGTCTGTCCCATGACACCTGAGTCAGAGAATCGGGAAGACCCACGAAGAGGTACCGCTTCGGATACTCTCGGGGTGCTCCTCCTCCTAAGGTTCAAAAGTCAGGAGGAGGTAGGTGTCTCCCCGGGAACCGGTAATAGAAAGACATAGGGAATGTATTATTGAGCACTACGGAGGGTGTGTTCGGACCCGGGGTGAGTAGACGAAGACAGAAACATTTAAATGGACAAGACCTGTAAAGAATATTCACCCGTGTATTTTACACAGGAAGACACAGACGAAGAGAGTGACTGGTAACACACAAGTTCCAGGTAGGTGCTCCATCGGACACAGTCTTGAAGTGAAGAAAAGTACGACTCAGTATGTGGTGACATACGTAACTGGTGTACGATGACTGGGTGGGTGGGTAGGTGAGTGGATAGACAGGTAGGTGGGCGAGTGGATAAGTAGGTGAGTAGGTAGGTAGATTGGTGGGTGGGTAGGTAGTTATTTAGGTAAGTAGGTAATAGGTAGGTAGGTAGGTAGGTGACTAGTTAGGTAGGTAGGTGGCTGGTAGGTGAGTAGGTAGGTAGGTGATAAGGTTTTGTAGTAGTTTACTTTAATATAATGCTTGGACATTTAGGAGGAATAGTAGGGAACTGGGACTTTTATGTACTCTCTCTCTCTCTCTCTCTCTCTCTCTCTCTCTCTCTCTCTCTCTTTATTTCGATCAGGTTTGGATACGAGTCTCTACCTTCCCTTCCTAAAGACCTAATAGAGGTCCACTGACGATTTCACACTTGGAGAGGTGTGACAGAGACTTTGTCTAGTGTGTCTAAATTTTCCTTTTTCTTATTTACTTTGGTGTGTTTTTACTGGTATTTATTTACTGGTGTTGTGACCAAAGTATTTTTCGGACTTTTATCATACTTATTAAAGTTTCATCAACATTGATTTCTCCCAGACAGACACGAGTCACACAGAGACGTTGGTATACCTGTTATGGGTGGTACGAGGAGACAGGTACCCTAAGAGGTCCGTTCTTATTACCTCACCCAACAGTAAGGGAAGGGTCCTCCAGAAGGGTTGGGTCCCTAGTGGGGACGTAGAAAATACAGAGGTCGAAACCGTTTACCCGAGAAACGGTACTCGTGGTGGACCCTTTGTTGTTTGGTATTTTAGTTTTCGGTAGAATTCGTAAAGGACAGGTTTTGACCTAAGGAATTTATTTAACTGAAAGTGAAAGAGGGTAGACGTCTCTCGGGTAAAGTTCTGTTCTAAGTCAAGGGTCCTGATCCAACTATACTGAAAACCCTGAGGGAGTACGGGGTACGGTGATATTGACACGTAGGAATCCCACCGAACCCCCGTGTCTTCTGTCCGAGTCCTCCACTGCACAGGGGGAGGACTAAACGGACGTCCCTAGGTACCGTGTTACTGTATGACGGACTTCTTCTTCAGTGGGTAGTGAGTGTTCCTCAGCTCCGACGACGTCAAACACCCGTTTCACGACGGTACACAGTGGGAAGGACGTCACGAGTTCACCAGGTGGTGGGTCCACTCCCAGACACCCGTACGGGTCCGGGACCTGGGTTGAGGACGGTGATCACATTGGGTGTGCCCCATCACAGGAATAGGGACATCCCCTTTACCCTAACTCATTCTTGTTTAGACGACATTTCGTCTTAACAAATCAGCGAGTCAGTACAGACTGAGACACTGGGGTCCCTGACATCAGGAGGTACGAAGAGACAGGTACCCTAAGACGTCCATTCTTATGACCTCACCCAACGGTATGGGAGGAGGTCATCTAGGAGAGGTGGGACTTTCGGAGGGTCTTTCCATCCTTTCCTGTGTTGAAATGACACCTTGGTCGGACTTCGGTCTTACTCCTGGGTACCTGATTGTCGTAGTGGAAGACTTCAGTGTCTCCGACTTCCTCGACTCTCCCCGTGTCCACCTACGACTCGACTGTGGTCTCCAGGAAGAATCAGGGTCTATTCGTTATCGACTCAAGGGTACAGGAGACTCCACCCAAACGCAAACGTGGGACCGTGGGGGAGGCCCCTCTAAAAGAACTACAGAGTCTGCCATTACTTAGTCGGGCGTTACGTCCCCTGGGCCCAAACTAGGGACCTCGCCCTTCTAGGGTACCTCCTCTTTTACCGTGGGGTAACATCATAAGAGTGGACCATGTAAGGTACCTGTCTCCTCGGATCGTCAAATGTCAGGTACCCCCAATGTAAGTTCTACTGACTTCACTGACTTCTTGAGTGTGTTCGTGAGTGTGGGAAGGGGATATCACAAAGAGGTCCCACATAACCCCCAAAATACCCCACTTTTCTTCGGTCCACCCTCCGTCAGTAACACCTCCTACCTCTCTTCAGTTACCACCCCCGGGACAGATATCCCTCCCACGTGGGATGACTACCACCAGGACAGTGACCGTGTGTGTAATCCGTCCCCTGACTACGTCCTGCCCCATCTTTTGTGTGGACCCGGGTCCACGGGTACCCTCGTCCCCGGGTAGACCCCCCCTGTCTACCGGTGACGGAAGGACATGGACGTGAACTCCCCGCGAGTATAAGGACCAAAAAGACGAGGGTCCGACCAGGAGGGTTCTTCTGTTTTCCGACAGTTCTTGTCGAAAACGGAACACATTGACGAAGGAGGACCCTTCAATGACCAACGACCTTAGGAGGAGTCCCCTAACCTAACCGTCTCTCGGTCCCGAACTTAAACCTGTTTGATATAAGGACGAACATAGTCCACGGACGTCGGACCGGAATTCTCGAGTGTGGGTCTCCTCCCTCGATCGTCCTACCCCAGGTGGTCTCGGACCCTCAGGACGTCTTGTCCCCAGGGAGACGAGACTCCCAGGGAAACACCACCAGGGAGATAAGACGTAGGGAAGTCTCGTCCCAGGGAGGTAGTCACTGTAGCAGAGCCACTGTACCACCATACCGACGGTTTCTCTGTACCTACACACACCCCACCCCCGTACCCACCACCAGAAAGTCCCCCACGACGTCGTGGAGTAAATTAGGTACATCTCCACCTACCTTTCACGGACACACATCGACTGTTATTAGTATACCCATAAACAAAAAAGAAAATTAAACCTAACACACCCCCACGACACTGGAGGCAAGGGTAAAAAATGGGAATATATAAAAAGAAAAAGGTAATACTGAGACACATCTCTTGTGTCATAGTAAAAGACGATGATCCAATACAATTATAATCCATAACGAAAAGATAATAAAACCTAGTTAAGTCAAGTCAAGTCAACGAGTCAGTATAGACTGAGAAACACTGGAGTATTTAACATCGTACGGTCCGGAGGGACAGGTAGTGGTTCAGGGTCTCAAGTGAGTCTGAGTGCAGGTAGCTCAGTCACTACGGTAGGTAGGTAGAGTAGGAGACGGCAGGGGAAGAGGAGGACGGGGGTTAGGGAGAGTCGTAGTCTCTGAAAAGGTTCAGTTCAAAAGGGTACTCCACCGGTTTCATGACCTCAAAGTCGAAAACGTAGTAAGGAAGGTTTCTTGTGGGTTCTGACTAGAGGAAATCTTACTTGACCAACCTAGACCAACGTCAGGTTCCCTGAGAGTTCTCAGAAGAGTCGTGGTGTCACGTTTTAGTAATTACGAAGTCGTGAGTCGAAAGAAATGTCAGGTTGGGTGTAGGTATGTACTGATGATCTTTTTGGTATCGGAACTGATCTACCTAGAAACAACTATTTCATTACAGAGACGAAAACTTATACGATAGATCGAACCAGTGTTGAAAGGAATCCTCTTATTCACAGAAAATTAAAGTACCGACGTCAGTGGTAGACGTCACTAAAACCTCAGGTTTTTTAATCAGACTGTGACAAAGGTGACAAAGAGAGAGATAAAGGGTGCTTCACTACCCTGGCCTACGGTACTAGAAGCAAAAGACTTACAACTCGAAATTCGGTTGAAAAAGTGAGAGGAGAAAGTGAAAGTAGTTCTCCGAAAAATCAAGGAGAAGTCAAAGACGGTATTCCCACCACAGTAGACGTATAGACTTCAATAACGATAAAGAGGGCCTTTAGAACTAAGGTAGAACACCAAGAAGGTCGGGTCGCAAAGAGTACTACATAAGACGTATCTTCAGTTTATTCGTCCCACTGTTATATGTCTGACTGCATGAGGAAAAGGATAAACCTTGGTCAGACAACAAGGTACAGGTCAAGATTGGCAACGAAGGACTGGACGTATATCCAAAGAGTTCTCCGGCTAGTGTACGAGACCATAAAGGTAGACAAAGTCTTAAAAGATGTCAAATAACACAAGGTGTGTCAGTTTCCGAAACCGTATCAGTTATTTCGTCTTTATCTACAAAACGACCTCGAGAGAACGAAAAAGGTACTAGGTCGTCAAAAACCGTTAAACTAGAGACCAAAGAGACGGAAAAGATTTTGGTCGAACGTGTAGTTCTTAAAGTACCAAGTGTATGACGACTTCGGACTGAACCTCTTAAAACTCGTAGTGAAATGATCGTGCACTCTACTCACGTTAACACGACATCAAACTCGTAAGAACCGTAACAGAAAGAAACCCTGACCTTACTTTTAACTGGTAAAGGTCAGGACACCGGTGACGACTGAAAAGGTCTAAACGACCGTATAACTCACGTCGTGAAAGTGTCGTAGTAGGTCCTAAACTTTATCGAGTTGACCTTAAGGTTGTGGAGGTGATCGAAACAATCATCACAACGAAAGATTCCGAGTGAACTGAAGTGTAAAGTCCTACGGACCGAGATCCAGTCACTAGTGTTGTAGTACTAATAGAAGCAGTACTTCTAGAAAATAACATGTCAAAAAGACACATAAGGACGGTGGAGAAGAATTATAGAAGACGAAGACAATCCAGGTATGGTAAAGACAGGAAATAGTTCGAGTAGAAAAATACTTTACAAGAGAACCATAGAGATTATAAGAACTTCTCTAGAGATCAGAAAGGGTAAGACAAAATAAGGAGATAAAGAAACGTAACTAGTGACTTCTTCCGAAGGGATGGTGAAGAACCATAAGAAACCTTGAGACTTAAGTCTACATTATATAAAGGAAAAGATGAGACGAAAAACGAAGAGAAAAAATGTATCGATAAACATTCCGAGTGGGTCTGTCGGTAAACCGAAAAAAACGTAAAGAAAAAGAACCCCTACCAGAACTAAGAACAGAGGATATGTTACAGTACTTGGAGACAGGTAACAAGTAGACCGTGAGATAGTCTAGATCAGGGAATTTAGATAAAAAGTGAAGGTGACAAACTGGTATTACCTTAACTAAATCCAGTATGGACTTACCAGATTACCAAAAGGGATGAAAGAAGTTAAATTCAAACTTAAACCGTTATTCCTAAAGTACTAGACTTGGTGTCAGTCTAGGACCAGAACAAAAAAACTGACATATCTCGAAGAGGTGGAAACCGACGTTTCTTATATCAGTTAGACTAAAGTCACAAGTGGTAGACCACTACAGGTAAACATCTCAGAAAAGTTCTTTCTGACTTTGAGTTAACAAACTATGTTACCCTTTAATGTGTGCGTTTCTTAATCGACAATTGACAAGATGTAAACACAGCTTCCGTTCTATTCTATGTTTTGACTTTTACAGTGCACAAGTTGATCCCATTCTGTGTACATTGACCTTTTCCATTCCTGCTCAAGATTTTTCCCAAATTAGTGGGATCTGATAAAAATAGGTGCTATAAATGATAAGAACCTGTTGAGGTAACATCGAATTCCCATTCTCTTGAGTTAAATCGGGTTAAGTTTTCGACTTGTCTAAGGGACACAAACTAGGAAAAGTCAATTTTGATACCCAGGTCGTGTTTAGTTTCACCTGTAGTTTCGAGAAAGAGGAAACCCTTAAAATTGAACGAAACGATGACACAAACTATGTCTATACGGATGGTGTAACACTGATGTCCGGTCGGTTTACTGTTTCCCCTGTCTTACTTAGTTTAAGGGGAAAACTAGTGAGTTGTCCTTCAGGTGTCCGTGGTCCAGAGTAAGATAATTGATAGAGACGAAGAGGTTGACGTCAGTTACTATGTGTCCCGGACGAACTACGAACGTTCGGAGAGAGTGGTTTGTGTCCGTAAAATTGTCAACCGAAGGAACTCTACAGGGACCCGATCAATTTTTGTGAGACTCTGTCACAAGGAAGATGGAACGGAGATACGGACCTCACTTACATACGGAGAAGGAGTCGACCCTTTTCTTCGGTGTCGAGAAGTGACTAATTTAGGGCACAGACCAGGTTTGAGTGTAGTATCGAAGAGGCAGTTGAAGAGGTGACGTATGAAGGTCTCGGTCTAATAGAATCTAGTCGGACTCTCCGTGAAGTCTCTCACTGTAAGTTTAGACCGATATATCAACTATGACTCTAGAAGTTCCTTAATTTTGTCAACTTTTAATGCAACGACTTTGTGAGATGTCTAATATACATATCATCTCGAAAGCTTGAATGTTCATTGTACTTTATGGTTTTATCCAACAATGAAAAGGAAAGAGGTGAAGAGAGTAAGAGAGAGAGAGTGTGTGTGTACGTGTGTAAGAAAAATGTACAATTCTGTTAATATACTTTTTGTCTATTGTCTAAAACTTTATTGTAGAGTTATACGCCTAGTTTGTTTTAACATGAAGGACATAAATTTTGTTTTAGTGTATTTAATGGGTAGTCAAAGGGATATAAACTATAATAACTTATTACGATGTTAAACTAGAAAAACAAAAATTACCCCAAAAATTGAAACTGACTTTATGAACGAAGTCTGAATGACTTTCGTCTTAATTGATAAAAAAAAAAAGACAAAAACTGGAGGATGAACCTCCCACTACTAAGTCTTAGTCTACACAAGTGTAATTACCTACGATGAAGGTGGTTAGGACCAACGTCCCCAAGGTCACTATGGACTTATTGTTGAAAACAAAATCCTCTGTTAGGAAGATCGACGAATCCGAAGAATTTGTAAACTACTGTGACCCAGAACACGAGGGAAAAGAGAAACTTTCAATTTTTGGCATCGGTTGTAAACCCTTGTGACCACTTTTGAGAAAAGGGTCACGGGAGATACTACTGGAGACATACCACGAAGTCAAAATTTTTAAAACTCTGTTTTGCCCGTTTCATTTAAGAATCACAATGGTACCGTACGAGCCTTTACACGTAGGTGTAGACGTTTTTTACTACTAGACATTGACGTTTGGACCGTATGTATCCCGTAAAGTGGTCCGAATACTGACAGAACCTACAGGAGATTCTCTTGGACTAGACAGAGTTTCCTGTTGAGTGTCTAAACTGTCTGACGCCTCCCGGGGACCCCTCACACCTGTGAAAGTTACACTGTGACGTCGACCTTCCCTCGTCCTTTGACCGCCTCCGTCACGACCGTCCACCACACCAAAAAGGTCGACAGTGGAGAGACGGAGAGTTCGAGGTTTACCACGAAGTACACTAAGTATTTGAACTGTAAAAAATCTTGAAAGTTCGTCGACTCCGTAAATTTCCGACACACCCAGAAGCCAAGACCGACGGGTTGAAGATATACGAGAGGTATCATCTTCAGTGCTTCATTGTTTTAGTCTAAAGAAAGACACCCTAGTTGTTAGAACAAACCTGAACGATTTGAACCTTTTAGTCAAAAACAGTCAGGTAAAAGGGGATTTCCAGAATGTCCGAACGTTACTTGTGACAGCAAACCTTTTCGACAGCCTGTTCCAAGAGGTAAGACTCGTACCGAATCACTCCATACCTGTGCCAGACCACACGAAACGACTCACCAGTGACATACTTTTTTATGGACTTCCCCTTTTTGGATTTCTTACAAGGGGATATTACGGTAGTGACTCGAATCCGGAAAACCCTAAAGACGATAAACAAAGTACTCACCTTTCAACGAAACTATGTACTCCTGAAAATAAGTATAGAGGACGTCTTTGGCGACAAAGATGACCTACGACGTTACTTGAACACTTCCATTAGTTTCTTCTTGTACTGAGAAAACTTTTCGATAATCCGTGATAAACACCACTTTATAAAAATATTAGTCGAACTCTGTTTCCAAGTTATTATTATCCTGATAGACAACTAGAACTAAGTCTCAGTCTTTGACCGTTCTGTCAGAAACGAAGACTACAT
>SJYO01013899.1:0-10000 GCA_006410555.1 Capra ibex | reverse complement strand
GATGGGAGGATGTGTTCCTGAACTTCCGTACCAGATAGGGGACAGGTGGAACGATCGTTGTTGCTTTCATATCGAAGGAAAAGAACAGAGAGAATAGTCCGAAGGAAGTGTGGTAGGTTAAAGGATTCGAAGAGGTGAATCTAACAGGGGTCAAAGACTTCGGAGGACCAATCTTTTAAGGAAGTTCGATCCGAAGTTGTCACGTACTTCGTTCTTGAAGGTCTATATCTCGAATCCAAAGTTCCTCTGTCTCCTTGGTTTCTAGTTTAACGGTTGTAAGCAATCTAGCACCTCTTTCGTTCCCCTTAAGCTCTTTTTGTAGATGAAGACGCAGTAACTGATGCGATTCTGGAGACTGACGTACCTAGTGTTGTTTGACATCTTTTAAGAATTTGTCTCGCCTCATGGTCTGATGAGCTGGACAGAGGACTCTTTGGACATACGTCTAGTTCTTCGTTCAATCTTGGTTTCTACCTTCTCTACTGACGAAGTTTTGACCTTTTCCTCATACTGTACCGACACACAATAGTCCATTGTTACCGGAGTATTATACTCTGTTTCTTTAATTGAAGGAACCCTGAAGGGTCCACCACGATCTCCACTTCTTGGACGGACGGTTACGTACTCTCTCAGTCTAAGTTAGGGACCCAGTCTTTCTAGGGGACCTCCTCCGGGACCGTTGGGTGAGGTCATGAGAATGGACCTCTTAGGGTCCCTGTCTTCTCGGAACGTCTGATACCAGGTATCCTAGGATTTCTCAGTCTGTACTACCTTCACTGAATCGTACGTGTGCGTACTCGAATGAATTATCTATATTTCCATAAGTAGAAGTAATGAAAAACTCACTTGAAACGAGCAGTCATAAAAAGTTCTTTACAAGAGTAAAATACATTCATTTTAAAACCCCTCTTGTAAAAAGACGAGAGGTAAGATTTTGTAGAAATAACATTATCTTAACTATATGTCGTTTACCATATATAAATTACACATGTTAAACTACTGAAACCTGTATACGTTTGTCACTATTATAATAGTGGTGTTAGTTTCATTATCTGTATAGGTTATGGAGGATTTGAAAGGAACACAGGGAAATCAAAACAAAATACAATCTGACACATACACACATCACTCTTGTGTTATAATCTAATTGAGAGTTGTTTACAACCCCGATGGGTCCACCGAGTCACCCTTTCATAAGTGGACAGTCACGTCCACTACGTCCTTTACCCCCAAACTAGGGACCTAGTCCTTCTAGGGGACCTCCTCCTTTACCGTTGGGTACGGTCATAAGAACGGACCTCTTACGGTACCTGTCTCCTCGGACCATCAGTACTGAGTTCTCTTAACCGTGTATGAACCGGACAATGAGGAACCTTCTTGTCAATACTAGTTGGATCTGTCGTATAAGTTTTCGTCTCTGTAATGAAACGGCTGATTCCAGGTAGATCAGTTCCGATACCAAAAAGGTCATCAGTACATACCTACACTCTCAACCTGACACTTCTTCCGACTCGCGGCTTCTTAACTACGAAAACTTGACACCACAACCTCTTCTGAGAACTCTCAGGGAACCTGACGTTCCTCTAGGTTGGTCAGGTAAGACTTCCTCTAGTCGGGACCCTAAAGAAACCTTCCTTACTACAATTTCGACTTTGAGGTCATGAAACCGGTGGAGTACGCTTCTCAACTGAGTAACCTTTTCTGAGACTACGACCCTCTCTAACCCCCGTCCTCCTCTTCCCCTGCTTTCTCCTACTCAACCACCCTACCGTAGTGACTGAGCTACCTGTACTTAAACTTACTTGAGGTCCTCAACCACTACCTGTCCCTCAGGACCGACACTAAGTACCCAGCGTTTCTCAGCCTGTGCTGACTCACTGACTTGACTTGACTTGACTTGACTTGACCGTACATAGGTATTCGTGAATATTCCACGGTAAAGTGAAGTAGAAGTGATCCTGGGAACTTCTTTTGGGAAAGTGGGGACGTCCTAAGACTCTGGGAGAGGGAAAGGAAGGTCGGGGGGTCCTTGACGGGGCCCGAGGACCAGCCCCAGACTTAAAAGAGACCTAGGACTTGTCTAAAAAGTCAAGCCGGGAGTGTCCCTGAAATACTGTCTGGGACGCACACCCGCCCTCTGTCCACAGGACGTCTTACGTCCCTCGTCCGTCCCAGAACTCCCCTAGAAGACTCCATCGCACCCACGACCCACTCTCCTGTGTTTACCCCACTCCGGGACACTCATCCCGACCCCCTCCCCGATTTCTCCGGGGCTCCACCCTCCTTTCCGGACCCCTTCCCCTCCCCTCTCCACCCTTAAACCCCTCTCTCTCCTTAACTCCGTCGACAGGGGTCCTCTACCTGAGACCTTTTACTGTCTCCACTAATCTCCCTACATTTCCTCAACAGTATCCGTGTCATTCCCCTTTGGGAGAGGAGAGAGGTCTTAAGTCATCGGGTCTCACCCACGACACTATCTCTTCTGGTCAGGGCCCCTGAACGAGACACCTAGACCGTAAGTGAAACTTGGAGGATGCCCCGTCCTATGTTTCAATGGTACTGGTCTCAACTGGTCCCACCCCAATCCCGGTAAGAGTCCTGGGTCTGTACCCTTTAGTCAAAGTCTTGGGGAGTCGAGATTCCGTGTGGTGCGGGGACCCTACTTGGACGGAAGGAGTCCCACTGTACGACCACTGACACCCGATGTCCTAAACGTTCTGACCTCCGGAGAGAGGGAACCCCAACTGACTTGTCTCTGAGTCACGTTTACGGGTGAGTCATCGGGTCTCCGTTTCCACACCCCGGAGACACAGGGTCTCAAGTCTGACATCCGAGACCCCCTCCCCACACTTCGGAGACTCCATTTACCCTCGACAATCGGTCTCATCACAGGTGAATTTCTTTTAGTATGGTGTCTTCTCAACACTCAAATTCAACCTAAACCCCGGAGGACCCCTGGTATCGGGCCCTGTGTCGAGGAGGCAATCGAGACTCTGGTGACGAGACTCCTCCATCGTCACTTCTGTTATACTAAAAACGGATCCTTTATGTACTTCAGATCGTACTTACGACCGTTTTCTGATGACTTTGTGTCTCTACTCTATAGTGTTCAATTAGTAAAAGTACGAAAACACATACACCCTTCAATGGTCTTAGACCCCTGTGACTTGGAAAAGGACTCCATCCGCACCCTGACTTTATTCCCGGTCAAACAGGTTTCGTGTCACACGGAGAAGGACAAAAAAGCGGGTCTTAAGGAAGTCTTACGTCACAGTAAGTCCTTGCTGTCTCCAATGTTCAATTGGGACATCTTGACCGACACTCGTTCCGACAAAGAGAATCCCTACGATTAAGTAGGCTCCGGTGTCAACCTTAAAGACTCGACCTCACGCAGACACAGGAGTCTACACTGGATAATCTCGACAAAACCCAACCACAGGTCCTACTCGTCAGACTTGACAAACGTCTAGAGACAGGGTCCCGTACTTTAGAGTCTTGATAAACCCCCCGGAAACAGGTTGATAAACAACCCGGAGAGTCGACAAGTACATAGACGTGTACTCTTATCAAAATTCTCCTTCCGACCTACCAGGCGTGACAGTGCCCAGAATCTTCATCCGGACACCACAGTGTAAACGATGCTAAAGATGGTACGGAGACATGTCTCTATTTTCGAACCCCGGGGTAGGAGTCTCTCCCATTATTACGCGTCCAGTGTCTTCGGGTCCATTATTCGGACAATTCTTGTTATGAACGACTATACTGATGGTGGGAACTATCCCCGGGACACTGTCTTTGACACATGTGTGTGAGGGAGTCAGGTAGGCGGGTTGGGTGTTGTTCCTCCCGTGGCAATCGTCTACCCACGGGTTCCGGGACACGTCTACCTTCCAGAGTCCAGTACTCCTCCCCTCCTTAACCCACATTCGAACCCGAGGAAGCTCCTCCGTGCCTTCTTAGTCGTGTTGGGACCGGTCCATCACCCCCTCCCCCCGCAAACGTGTCCCGGCGTTCCTGGGATACTGACTGAGTGACAGTCCTATACAGAGACACAGAGGGGTAGTGTGTGGATCGAAGAATGGACTACACACCTTACATTAGAAGTGTAAGGGACCCCTGCACCATCCGCTTCTATGTCTCCACTCGGAGGTTCGTCGACCCCTCTTTAGAGGGTAAGTGGTCAAACGTACTCCAAGGTGGTGTTTACGTCTCTAGGGACGGAGAGAAAGGGGGTAATTTCCTCAGTAACCCTCACTCTAGTCGTCCTCCCGTCAGACCCGTCCTATCCAACACTCTCTGGGACACATGTCGTACTCAGAGGGGTCCTTACCTCCTATACGAACAGAACTACCGGTCTCCGGGGACTACACCTACTTCCCTCGTACTAATTCCGGGTCCGGTACCCGTTGACTCAGTAAGGGATCTCCCTTCCCGAAGAAAAGAGGATATCTCTTTTACATGACATGTAGTAGGTCATCGTCCCGAACCCATTGATTCACTCCTGGCAAACCACGGTCTTCATCAGAGAGGTAGGGACAGATTACGAGATAGAAACAGAAAGAGGGACGGTAGAGACACGGACAATATAGTAGGGAGAAACGGAAACGTTCTGAGTTACACTGGAGTGAGTGCCGTTTTCCCAGGAACGGGACAGAGAGGACTCCCATAGTAGCCAACTGTACTTACAAGTACCCCTCGTCATCCTCCGTAAGGGGAACTCACATCCCCTAAGGTCCTTTCCGTACGAGTCGACGTCTTCCCCACCCCTTCCCAATAAGAAGTTTATTTGGTTCTCGAGGAGTTGTTAGTACACGCTAGACCCGGAACCTTTCTTCGGACCCCTGAAGAGACTGTTCTTCGGAGGACACCAAGTTCAGTTTTAGGAGAGTAACCGGTCTTCCAGGTTCCCTGGACCGGGAGTAGTGAAGACAGTGGGTTAGAGGAGCGAGAGGGAGGCAGTACGACACGGACAGGGTAACGGGAGGAGTGACAAAAGTATACGTGATGTGTCCGAAGATGAGGGGTCAAAGAGGTGACCGGAATGGAGACAGATCCTATGAAAAGAGGGCCTATCCGTATTGAGGAGATCCGAAAACGAGTTTACAGTGTTAGAATCTTTAAAGGACTGGTGAGAAAGATCTATAGTAGGGGAGAGAGATAAAGTGATAGGGCTAAATTCAAATTAGTACCGTCAATGTTTGTGGACTATTTCATGAACATAAACCCCTTGTGCACTAGGGTTGTCTTACATTCGAGGTACTCCTTATCGAACTAAAAGAGAAAGGATTCTTTGTCTCAACACGAACTGTGTATGAAACCTCTCTTACTTACTTACTTACTACCTTACTTATCTGTTTAAATTTGAACAACTCTCTCCGTATCGACCTGTCCGACTCCTAAGACGATCCCTTGTAAAAGTCCCTATTGTTCTACCACTGCTTCGGTACCAGAAATAGAGTGGATGCACTACCACAGGAACCCAGGGGAACCTCAACTAGGGAAAGGATTGTCGTACCTTCCAGGACATCAGAGAAGGTGTATAATGAGTATAGTTGCTGTCTCCCGAAAGTGTGCGGTCCGGAAGTCTAGGGTCATCCTTCGAAATAGATAGGACGGAGAACCCCCTAACGCCGACTGAAAGGGGGTGCTCTGGATAAGACATAACTTATCCTTTCGTGTTTGTTCGTGTTACGGGTCGTGTCTCTTTTACGAAAGTTACAAGAGACAATGCTGTCACTAGGGGTATCTCTACATTGGAAGTCGAATACTTCTGAAAAAAGACTCAGGTTTTAACGGCGTTAGGCACCCCAAAAGTGGGATTGGAACGGGAAGACGGGAAACGCCTAGGAGGACCTTACCAGGTGTCCGTAGATGTAGACGACAAGGGGTTACGGTGGTCGTTCCCCGCGCGCTCTACTTTGTCAAGACAGGACCCTACATGGTGACTCCCCATCTCCATTCTGGTGGGTGAGACTTTCCATGGTAACCCTCTCCCGCACACTGTTGTCTCTGTCCGAGGGGAATGTGGCGCAGCCCGTTCCTGGTGTCAAGGGACGCCCCCGTGAGTACCGCGGTGACCCAGGTAGGGGTAAGCGAGGAGAAGCAGAAGGGTGACGAAAGTTTAGGGTCACCTGTGTCCATAATTCGCCTTTGAAAGAAACAGAGAAAAAGTTGAGGTGGGGAAGCAACGACGTTGCTGATTCCTCAATCTTTGACCGACAGCCAAACCCATATCGCCGTCCCTTCGGAAGACCCGTCACTAACCGGTGGCGCAGTAACGGACGTGACACCAGAGTCTTGACCTTGACTCCCGCTCTCCGCGGACATATGCGTACGCGGACGCAACCGCACGCGCTGAAAAGTCCCGTATGTTAAAAGGAGTCTCAAAATAACGAAAAGGTCTTCCCCAGATTATCGACGGGACCAATCACCGCTCCACACCGCGTCAGCGACCGACACGTACCACTGCCGGATAGTCAGAACGAGTCGAGAGCGAGTCAACCTAGCACACCGTGGCGTTCCAGTAAGTGTGTTTACGTACGTTAAGTACAGGTCCCTCTGCAGGGACTCAAACCACAGAAAGGGACCTCTTATTGGACATAGACCGTCGAACCCTAACACATGACGATGCACACTATTGTGCCCACGACAAACCCATGTAAACTAGAGGTACTCGGAAACCCGCCCCAACACTCACTACCATATAAACTAGACTCACCTAAAACACTCGGTATCATGTTTCGGAGATCCTACACACGGACATATGGCCCTACACGTAGAAACCTCGAACGACCGAAAAGTCAGGGACCCACACTCTAGAGACACATCAGTGGGGTCTTACATTCTAGTGACTCGAAAACTAAGACCCAGGCTTCAACACTACGGAGACACGACGAAATTCCTACCCAGTCAGATTTCCACATTTGATAGTCGACGAACCCCTAGATCCGTGTCAAACGTTCAAAAAGTAAACAGACCTTTGAAATAGAATTCTAATATACTACAAGAACTCAAGAATTTGAAGACATAAAGACAAATCCCCACAGACATAATCCAGCCATTCACAGGGCCACCAAACCCTCAGTCACAGGTACTACACTTCATAGACACGTCGAGAGTAAACAAACACAGACCTTCTGAAACCAGACTAACCTCCCAGAAACAGTGTCACACACCAATACCAGAGTCAACACAAACTCCCAGACTCTGAGCTCAACACACGAGAGACACGTCTCTAAGTTACTCGAGAAAAACCACAGAGACCCATAGATAGACTCGACAAACCTAAGAAACACAATCTAAATTTTGGAGAACGAGAACCGATACTCCAGGGACAGGTCCTTGACTCCTAAACCTTCGGACGTCTATACTAAGGCTTCGGACCTTGGACTGTACGACTGACACACAACTCACATAGTGAACACAGGACTTTAGACAAACATAGTGTTAATTATGTTACCCCGCTAACGGGTAGAACCTCCCATGTACAATCGTTACACACATTTCCCGGACCGAGGTCTGAGAGGAAGTCGTTTACAAAGGACTCGTGCACGGTATCTGGACTTGTGATAACCTCCTGAAACCCTGTCCTGTTTTGGTTGGTTCAGAGAGTAAAGTATCTGAACCACCACTCATTTATTAGTTCCCACCGGCCGTGATACTTCTTTCTATAACGATCTATTCCCAATACAACATCGACAATAAGATGTATAAAACGACATCGGCAACCTAGAATGGGAACTGACTTATTTATGTCTTGAGGGTCTCAAAAGGTGTCACGTAGGTCTGGACACCGAGGGAATTGACGACCCGCTGTGACTTGTCCAATGCATCGCGGAGACATGGAGTAAGGAGAAAATTGGTGTACCTTTGTTATCGAAGCTCATTTAAATTGATGAAGTACCCCGTCACATCTGGTGACTGGTACAATTCAGTACCCTTTAACAGTCCTGTCATGCACGGTATACCACACAAGGTTCAGTTAAGATCGACAACAGTAATGACAACCATTATAATAACGACAAGGTGTAAAGGGACCTCTAACAAGGTCTCTGTGTTCCAGTTCTGGTGGTAACTGTGTGGCGTACCTGGAACGTGATAGTAAAGTCCGAAAAGCCCCGGAGTTCTTACCTCACATACTCCATACTCCCTCCCAAAAACAACAACAACAAAAAATCGTGTCACTCATAGGGGGAGAAGAATACCCCTATAACACTTCGAATTTCCTTTATAAACCCAAAGTAGTACACGAACATACTTTTTCAAATCACTTATAAGATACACTTCAATCTACAGATTACTGGAGAAGTATCGTAAACGTAGTACTACCCTTTCCTTCACCAGTGACCTCTCAATATCTTGTACTCATATATTTAAAATTTTTTGTAACGGGTCCCTTTAATTTTCCGGTTCTTTGGAGTAGTGGACCGGAAAAAAAAAAAACGGTAATAAAATGTTTCAGATTAAGAGTTAGTTTGAGATTTCTAGACTTAGACTACTTCTATACTTTCACAATTATCAGTTTGCTAGTAGTCCTTACGAAATAAAAACACATCAAAAGTGTAAAGGTCAAAAACACACAAAGAAGAAAGAAGGTGATTATGAGTACTAACAAATTAGGTTTCCACTACTATACCTATAAAAGACTCCATTTAGGACTCCTCTACAAGTCGACACAAAACCCTACCTCTCAGACTTCTGCCCCCGTGTCCAGTCTCTACTGTGTCTAGTCAACCCTAACCCCTCCATTTTCGTACCCCAGTCCCTGTCCCCTATACTCATGTTCGTCTTTGTCTTCACGTCTCTCTGTTCTTCTTTTCGAGTGGGAAGACCTAGCACGAATCGAGAGGTATTCATGTGTTGCATGTATATATGAGGTACACATGAGTCTTTAGAAACTCGTGAGTATCGTTGTGACATGCCACTCGTCAAAATTACGATAGTAGGGAAAGACGTCAACTCCTCGTCTCTGTGTCTGCAATTACCCACTTACTTAAACGTGTTTCAGTGGATCGACCGTTCTCGACTCAGTCTAACCACGGGTCCGGTCTCTCTTTGTCGGTCCACACCAGAGACTGAGGGTCAGACCTATGTCACGTCACAGAGCAGATGACACCCAGTCTTCCGTCTAGTTGTACAGGTAGGCGTACTTTGGGATGTTACCTAGACGGATACCTGACTCGTGTCACAGAGGATTCACGTACTTTCTGGCACCCCTCAGTACAGTTGCACGTGTGTAGTGTCTCTTGTCAAGGATCACGTACAGTTCGAGATTTGTACATAAACGGCACTGTCTGTAATCACCTTGTGGGAGTAGTAAGACCTTGCACCGTATTGGTATCTGTATTATATTACTATTTGTCTTGTCGTTTATGTTATAGTACTTCTGTAATGGAGCGGGCAGATTAAAAGAATTTACCTCTAAGTTGGACTTCCCGTTATCTGGTGTATGATTTAAAAAAAAGTGAAGTCACACTGTAAGATCTATTAAAGGTTTATTGTAAAACAATCATAAAATTAAACAACATAGAAGTAACAATGTACCCGTTAAAAAGATAATATTAACTTTCTACCTGAAAGAATTTTGAGTAAGAGAAGTCCATAGAACTCCAAAGTCGTATTTTTCAACACAACCATAGGGACGGTCCACTTTTGGGTTAGTCGTGTGACTTCAGTCTTCATACTAAAAACCATGTCATCCATCCCCCGACATCCCCTCCTCTCTCCAGGACTGCCTTCCAATCGATTCGGACGTTCACAACACTTTTTCCAGTGACTGAGATATCCGGGTTTGGTTTGTTGTTGAGTGTCCAGGGATCCTTCTGTGACCACAAGGAACGTGTCTTCACAGACACAATTCTGAAAGTCCGGTAACGAGAAAACCGAGGGTACTACGTCACCCCGTCGGACACTGTGAATATTGTGTCAGGACGAAACTGAGTCCGACACCTACTCTCAGTGTCGGACGGGACGTCGTGGTGGGGAAAACACCCACTGGACC
>SJYO01013871.1:56749834-56887703 GCA_006410555.1 Capra ibex | reverse complement strand
ATTGGGATTGGGATTGGGATTGGAACCCATAGCCCGGTGCCTCCCGGCAAGCCTAGTTTAGGGAGTCGTCTCAATCACCCTCGTCCTTGGTCCCCCGACCGCATACCACCCCCTCAGCCACCACCCTAGGTAAGAAACCGACGAAGCCTCGGGTTTGACCCTCCTTTGAAAGAAAGTGCTCTCTCTCTCCCGGAGCGACCATCGAGTGGAACATTTCTTAGACGGACCCAAGAAGTTGTGCCCTCCGCACCCAACTCTAGGGGGTTCTAGGGACCTCCTCCCGTGCCGTGGGGTGAGGTCACAAGGACGGACCTAAAGTGGACCTAGATTACCTGCTTCCTCGGACCGCCCGATGTGTGTCGGCTACCACAGAGTTCCTCGGTCCGGGCTGACTCGCTGATTCGTGTCGCTTTGTGTCTCTCCTTCGTCAGGGACTCATTCTTGTCTACTTTCTACAATTTCTTTTTGTTCTTTTTCTTTTCCTTACCTTCTTTACGTCTTTCTTTCCTCCCTCCCTGTCTCCCTTCCTCCTCGTCTCTCTTCTTACCCCTCCTTGACCTCCCCTCCCCTCCACCGACCAGTGTGGGCTACTCGACCTGGCGTCGCCCCGGCGCGACCAGACCTCCACCGGTCGTGGGTCGTGGAGGGTCTTGAGCGGGTTGCGAGGTGAGGGCGGACGTAGCCCCCGGTGTCTGCGGGTGTCTGGGAGTGGGGGCGGTCCCTCGGGGGCAGGAAGAGGTCCTTGGTGGCGGGTCCTCCCCGAGGCCGGCGCGGAAGGGACGGGCGTTTAGCGCCGCGTCACCTCCCTAGTGGGACACTGGTCCTGCCCAGGCGCGAGGACTCGCGCCCAGAGGGTCGGAGTGGGAACCTCTGAGTGGAAACTCCGGGTTTGGTTCTCCCGGCCCCAGGGGTCCCACGCCGTCCCTGTCCCCGCTGGGGTCGGGGCGCCGGGAGGGCGGCAGGGACGTAGAGAGGCGGACTCGAGGTCCGAGGTCCTCCGGCGGCCCCTTGGGGCTCCCCAGCCCTCGCGGGGGTGTGGCCCATACACCCTCTAAGGACGAAAGGGCCGCCGCCGCCGGGAAGGTCGAGTCACCTACCAAGCGCAGGCGAAACTAAGCCCGGCCCGAAGACCGCTACTGAGTCTTGAGGCCCTCTGCCGGGCCGAACACGTCGCCGACCTGCCACCTGTGTCCGGTTCGGAGCGCGCACAAGGGGATGGGGCCGGACTCTCGCCTGCCTGACCGCCGCCTTCGATCGCGGACCCGGAGGCTCCCACAAACGCCTTCCGGAGAGGTCAATCTCTTACGCACACGAAAGGACACAATTAAACGGTGTCAGAATCGAGTAAATGACCCGAAGGGTCCACCTCGATCACCGTATTTCTTGGAGTACGTCCTCTGTACTCTACACCCAAGTTAGGGACCCAGCCCTTCTACGGGACCTCTTCCTTTGCCGTTGGTGAGGTCATAAGAACGGACCCTTTAGGGTACGTGTCTCCTTGGACCTCCCGGTGCTGACTTCGCTGAGTCGTCCGTGCGTGTTCGAACAAATTATGCGGAACAAATCATGCGGATACCTTCTCGTGAAAGCTTTAGGTCTAAGGTCGGACAGATCATCATAAAAACCGGTGATGTGCTTACAGGTACAATACATTGTACAACAACGAATCAACGAGTTAGGACAGGCTGAGAAACACTGGGGTACCTGACATCGGGAGGTCCGAGCAGACAGGTACCCTAAGAGGTCCGTTCTTATGATCTCACCAACGGTAAAGGAAGAGGTCCCCTAGAAGGTCTGGATCCCTAACTTGAACGCATAGGACGTAACCAAAAGTCTAAGAAATGGTGGTCTCGGTGGTCCCTTTGGGTATACGAGAAATTAATGATATGACGAAAAGGTAAAATTTTTTTTTATCAAAACAAAAGGGACCCCCTTTTTTTCAATTGTCTGGTACTAACAATAGATAACAAGATTTCAGACACTATGAAGATTTTTCCGTCCGATATATATATATGTAAACGTCATTCCCTCTTTTTGTTTATAGTAGTCGCTTATAAAATTCGGAGAAAAAACTTTTTCAGACTACGCACGTGTGTGTATGTACACACAGGTCCTACTGACGTCAAATAAAACGTTAGTAAGAAACGTGATCGTAGGTGAAACTCAGATAAAGGGGGGACTCAAATATTCAAGGTACTGAGGTTCTCTGTCCCCTAGTCCCACAAATACAAGTCTTTGTATCAGAAGTACGGGATTTATAGTTGACTATGTCGTATTACAGATCATTGGTAAAAAATTTACTTACTGACGGATTTACGTAGAAGTCAAGACAAGTCAAGTCAGAGAGTTAGCACAGGCTGAGACGCTGGGGTACTTAGCGTCGTGCGACCCGGAGGGACAGGTATTGGTTGAGGGCCTCAAGTGGATTTGAGTACAGGTAGCTCAGCTACTACGGTAGGTGGGTAGAGTAGGAGACAACAGGGGAAGAGGAGGACGGGGGTTAGGGAGGGTGGTAGTCCCAGAAAAGGTTACTCAGTTGAGAAGTGTACTTCACTGGTTTCATAACCTCAAAGTCGAAGTCGTAGTCAGGACGGTTACTTGTGGGTCCTGACTAGAGGAAATCCTACCTGACCAACCTAGAGGAACGTCAAGTTCCCTGAGAGTTCTCAGAAGAGGTTGTGGTGTCAAGTTTTCGTAGTTAAGAAGCCGTGAGTCGAAAGAAGTGTCAGGTTGAGAGTGTAGGTATGTACTGGTGTCCTTTTTGGTATCGGAACTGATCTGCCTGGAAACAACCGTTTCATTACAGAGACGAAAAATTATACGACAGATCCAACCAGTATTGAAATTCTTACGTAGAATGGTTGGACGTTAAAGATCATAGTAGGAAAAGGAAAAACAAACCTTTTACGACACGACTTATGAGAAACTGACTGTCGAAGACTGTCTCAGTGAGACCAGAAGGAAAGAGAACCGAACCAAAGGTCCGAGGGACAAGTGAACAATTGTACGAAAAGAAAACTCAGGTGTACTGAGGGTTTTGTATTCCTGAAAATTAAACCGTCTTGTGTCTGTGTCCCTAAAGAAAGTAACAATGAATTCCACACCACGATACCCATCCCCGTTTTACAAAGTACTACTACACTTTTTACAGTGTATATGATGTTGAAGGGAAGAAACCTCGATTTCGTTTCCTGGGCCTAGAGGACACAACGTCTGTCTAATAGTAGACTCGGTGGTCCCTTCGGGCTTCATATTCTAAAAAAAAAAATTAAGATACTATGGTTTTGTTCCAAACTATGTCTTTTGTGTAAAAGAACATGATCAAGTATGTGACAAGTATAGTCTAGGGATCATCTAATATAGAAAGTGAATCATTTAATTTTACCTTTTTCTTTGATCTTACTATGTGAGTCAGAGATTTTAATCTTATTGTCGACTGCGTTGATGGTTATTCGGTAACACATCCTCGTAAAAATCATCTTTAACCTTTTTGTGTCCGTTAAAAACACCTCTATTTTAAAATTATTCTTATAGAAGAATATGGATTGTTATAAGTAAATATATTTAATCTTTAAATGAGAAGATCAAACATTCTAAAAATTTTCGTTTCTACAATGACACTGTTGACAATGGGTATCATTAAGAAAGATTATTTTAAAAATAAAATCTTATGAAAATTTAAGTGTATAGTTATAGTCAATATAGTAATATAGTGGAAATATTTCTAAAAAGAAGTGATTTACTACGTACACTTTATATTCACTGTTACCTTTATGTCACTGGTCCATCCGGTTCGTAACATTCCGTAAACTAACCTATTGGTTCAAATACTTTACATTTATTTTTAGTGTAATTTTACTAATGTTTTAATTTAAACGTAAGAGAGATCGATATATCCGGACTATCCTAGCGATCTTATATAATAAAGTTCTATTAGAAAGATTATAAATACGTATTCTTTCTCAGTCCGATGTTTGACCAAAATGACATTAACACAAAAGGTAGTATGCACATAAAAAGTGTGACATTCTCCGAGAACAAACTACTCTCTCTACGTCCCAAATCCCCCTCGTCTTAGAGGGTATTTTATTTTACGGCAACCAAAACAACACGGACTACTTTTTCTCCTTGCCCACTAGACGTAACTTAAGCTACCTCCCCTCAAAGTAAGAATGTGAGTGGAGTGAGGGTCATGGTCGACGTCGGAGACATGGAACAAGTAAATAAAGGTCCTTTCTGAATACCTTTTGTAACCTGTCTTTATCCAGAGAGAGACTCCTGTAAGGACTCTTTAGTCGAAACGAGACCAATTTCCGTAGTGAGTAGGGGTATGACTAGTCTCAACTGAACTCCAGCATTCAGAGAAGGTCGAACTTGAACCCTTCCAAATGGACGTGTAACGTGTCGAGGTAGCGTAGACGCGACCAGGTGAGTGAGTCGGAGAGTATCCACTACCGGAAAAGGTCGACGTTAAACCTCGGTTACTCCTTTCTTAGTCGTTAAAGGTCAATTCTTTATTCTTTATTTCCAACTCACTTTAGAGATCTATAATGTATCTACTTAATATTAGTGAGGGTAATGGTTTCCATTGTTTTGTGTGTGTAAACCTTCAAAAAAACAAATATTTCTCTAGAAAGTGTGACAACTATATAGTAAAACGTCTAATTATCAAGAGTCCGAATTATTCAATCTGGAACTAAGTTTTGTCTTCATGAAGATACTATAAAGGTTCTGTCGTTGATGTATGTGTTTATATAATCATATTTATACGTAAATCTACAGTAGTTGTGTTTTCGTATATGAGATCCTGTGTAACATACGGTCCCTTGGTTTTTTTAATAAAAATAATCAACATAATTGATCAAATTTTGATCAAATAATTGATTATTTGATCAAGTATTGATTAAATAATTTAATCAAAGTAATCGTGTCATATGTTAGGAAGTTTTTCTTTTAGACTCTATTTTATTTGACGGATATGAGATATTAGTGTGGTTATACTTTGATCATTGATATTTAATACCCCTTTTTTCTTATCATTTCTTTCCTTTTAGTAAGATAGAATTCTTATTATTACAAAATTTATCACTAAAACTTCGACGAAAAAGAGAACTATAAATTTTAAAATTTTGTTATTTATATATGCATATATGTGTATACGTAATGTATATATCCTATTTTTCGTTACAAACTAAAAAATTTATTATACAAACAAATTTCGTGTACTAAAACGATGAAACCTCAAAAGATCTGGGTTCATAACGATAGTTACTGTGTATACATTTACTACACGTAATTTCACTGTTACAAAAGTCCAGTCCTTGAACGTGAAAGATTTTTTAGTTTCCGGATATTACTGCATTGAGATTACCAAATCATAAGTGTGAACCAGAATGGTAGGAGAGGTCAAAGTGCTTAAAATACTGTGATAGATCTTTAGAAAGATTTGTTGTCCTCCCGTCACCTTCGTCTTTATATTTGTTAGACCGTGTGTACTTTTGAGTGAGTGTCACGTTTCTTTCTGTCTGGTGAATAACGTGTGCCTAACGAGTCTTTACACCAGACCGGTTTTAGTCCGAATTCTCTACAAATTGACCACTTGTTGAATTCATTATTGGACTTCTACGCAGCTATGTCTGATATAGAAGACTTCACAAATGAACTATTTTTCGTAAGAAATTTTTTACAAAATCTGAGACAAATTACAAAATTTTACATATAGATTCCGATCGAATTACGTACACTAAATTTTTAATCCATCCAAGATGGTCTTCCTCTTTTTTCTGGATATGATGGACTTTCTAACAATACTAGTTAGATGTGTCGAAACAATGAGTGTTATTTATAAAGATCGACAACAAACACACCGATGAGTTACGATTTCCAGAGACATCTGATGAATAGGAAGGACTCTTTATCATTGTAGTTGGAATGTTTCAAAACATTTGAATCCACTATGCACTTTTATGTCATGGATCTCGACTTCCATACAACCAACGGGAGGACACGTCTTTAAGTTCTTGACCCTCTAGTATAGAAATATTCTAGTATAGAAAAAAGGGCCCTGTCTATTTGTCATCTTGGTAGAAGTACAGTCTGACGACAGAAAAAAAATTTCAATAAAAAGGTACGTTCATTTACAAGGGTCCACCACGTTCACCATTTCTCGGACGGACGGTTACGTCCTCTGTATTCTCTGTGTCCAAGTTAGGGACCTAGACCTTCAAAGGGACCTCCTCTTTTACCGATGGGTGAGGTCATAAGAACAGATATCTTAGGGTACCTGTCTCTTTGAACCACCCAGGTACGCCAACGTGTCTCAGTTTGTAGTGATTTCACTAAAACGTACGTAAACGTTTTATCTGTATCTGAGTGTCTCTCTTTTCTTTACAATGGTTTCCCCTCTCCTTTCCTCCCTCCATACTTGTCTGACTAGGGAAATGGACTAGGTCAGGTAGTTACAGAAGACCGTCATCATACTCGTCTGACTCCAGTGCCGAGAGTATCTTCTCAACTTCCGGATACCGAACACCTGAAAGATACATTTTATGAACTTCAAAAAGAAAGTACCTGTAGTAAACGTGACCAAACGAACATCAGACATCTCATATACGTCGTTGTAGTGACACCTCCATAGAGTGGTTTAAGAATTAAGAAATCGTTGTAACCAAGGGTCGGTAGACCCTGTGACTGTTTCTACTACTAGGAGACGATTTACGATTTATTTTAATAAGTTTGGAACCAAAGACCTTTATACACAAGATGACCTACTGTAGTGGTTATTTACTACACTCTCAAAGAAAGAGGTGTCATAATCCCGCAGGAGATACTTAGTACCGTTCGACCTAAGATGGTTTGTGAATCTGTAAGATTGTACATATGATAGTACATTCTTAACTTAGCGGTCAGATACAGACTGTGTCCTACGTCGTACGAACCCCGACCACGTACCCCTACTGGGTCTCTCTACAATACCCCTCCCTCCACCCTCCCCCCAAGTACAAACCCTTGCGTACATTCTTAATTTCTAAAATTTTATTTTTATTTTATTTTTAATTTTTTATATATTTATATATTTATTTATTTTCTTATATATTAGAATTCGTTTGATACTTTTATGGTTACTAAGCCTTTGTTTCAACGTAAAGTCTACGTTTGTAAACTCTGTCGGAAAATTATAGCATTTTGACTTTAGGTGATTCTCTTCCCTTTGTGTCCGTTATTCGATCCTCGATTCCTAACGTTTTGTATACAAACTATTTTATGGTCATAGACTTTAAACACTTCTTGAGAATTTTGAGTTGTTACTATTTCGTTGTTTGGGGTGGATTTTTTATCCGTTTTCTAGACTTGACTATGATGTGGTTTCCTTTTGGATATCGTACACTTTCCACAAGTTAGGATACACGAATCCGTTAACGTTTAATTTTGTCACTTCTAACCGACACCTCACAGTGTCGATTATCTTACCGGTTTTCAAGTTTTGGGACTACTGTGTTTGAAGATCGATTCTACCTTGGCGTAAGAGACGGTTACCCTTACGGTTCACCTTCGGTGTGGTCTACCGTCACGTCACCAAAGAATGTTTCGATTTGTGCTGGAATGGTTCACTGGGTCGTTGACACGAGGACCCATCAGTGGTCTTACTCGATCTTTGTACAGGTGCGTTTTAGAACGTGTATTTACGAGTATCGTCAAACTCAGTATTTCTTGGTTTTACGGGAAGTCTTTCCGTTTGCCTGGTCGTTGGGAATTTAGATACGCTACCCCCAACCAGTCGTTACCTCACTTTACTGGACGGCTCGGTCTTTTTCACCGAAACTTATGTACAACCTCCCTGAAATTTCTGTATAACGACTCATCTTCTTCCACCAACGTGGAAGCTCTTCCAAAGTATGATACATTAAGGTTTAAATACCGTAAGACCTTTTCCGTTTCGATATGTCTGTCATTTCTCTAGTAGTCAACGGTTTCTGAATCTCCCCACTTATACGACTCATGTCCCTTAAAAATCCTGTTACTTTAATAAGACATACTATGACATTACCATCTATGTACTGTAATACCTTACAATCATTTCGGTTGCCATTCGTTTTCGCTTTGGGACGTTAAGTCTGTAAAGTATGAAAAATAGGTGGGTGAGCTACACCACGACTTACAGGCAGTGTTTCGGGATGGAAAGACGATTCCACCACCGGAGCACGGGTCCCGACAAGTGAGTCCTACGAGACACGACTTTACTAACAGAGTTTCTATTCGTATACCCACCCTGGTTAGTCTCACAAGAAACCCTCGTAAGACGATCTCGATCGTCGGTCCTAAGAGAGACATAAGTGTCATCGCAACACTTCGATCTTATTTCCCGTCCGGACAAGGGACCAGTACACCTATTTGAGGTAGGAATTATATCTCTTCCTCTCGTCCTTACTACCGAGTTCCCATCTCCGTCTCTCCTGTCTAACAAACTCTGAGATCTCCGGGGCGAGGGCCAAGGAGAATCAAAGAAACTACAACAAATCAGAGAATAAGCACAGACTGAGAAAACACTGTGGTACTTGTTATCGGGCGGTAACAGAAGACGGGTACCCTAAAGGGTCCGTTCTTATGACCTCCACAAATGAAGAGGTCTCCTAGAAGAACTGACTCCCTAGCTTGGGTGTAGAGGGTGTAACCGTCCACCTAAGAAATGAGGACTCGGTAGTCCCTTCGGGGGCTCGATTGTGATTATATTAAGAGTACAGTGACCTCGATCAAACCTTACGAAAAGATAGTGGACGTCGACTTTTAAAGATCACCAAAATAATTCGGCTCATTGATAGGTCGAATAAAGGTCAATCGGACAACCTAATATTTAAGTCGGGAAAGATGTAGAAAAGGGGTGTCTAATAGACTTTTAACGGATAACGTGTGTTGTATAACAATGTCGTTACACAGTAGTCGTCGTCACAGATTCACTCTATTAGGTGGGTCCTGATTTTGTAAAAGTGTTTGAAACCGGTCAGTCAAGAAATGGATTCTTAAACCTTACACTGGATAGTTTGAGTAGAGATCTTACCTCTAGTCTGACGTCTAACTCTCTTGTTCCTACCCTCTTTGTCTCAACTCTTCTGTCTCTTACTTAGGACTGTTATAAACTTAGGATCAAAGGTAAGTTCAGAGTTCTGGGTCGGTGTAAGGTCGGGAACCCACATAGACACTGGAAGGCGAGTAGAGGGAACAACGACTTCATTCACGGATGATGTTTTTGTCTACGAGACACACGGTCTGGTCTCCCTTTTGAATTTCTTTCTCTACTCTGAAATTTTACGAAAAATAAAGAAAAAGAAGACCTTTTCATTGTCAAACCATATTCTGTCACGATCAAATGATCTTGTTCTTGTCTTGAGCATTCACTTCTCGTCCCTTAGTACCAAGACGTCGGACGATTGACTCCGTGTCGAGTTCCGTGAACCCCGAAGGGACCATCGAGTCGTCGTCTCGTAGGCGGACGGTGACGTCCTCTGTGTCCTCTGGGTCCAAGTTGGGGACCCAGCCCTTCTGGGGGACCTCCTCCTTTACCGTTGGGTGAGGTCACAAGAACGGTCCTGTGAGGGTATCTTTCACCTCGGACCGCCCCATGACAGACACCCCAGCGTTTTTCGTTCATTTGTGTGTGTGTGGGGTTGTGGCCTGTAAGTCACCGACCAGGGAGATAACTGGTCTCTTGGACGTTACGTTGGTTTTGTTCATTTGAACTTTACTTGGACCAGCGAAGCGGGGTGACGTAAAGATTGACCCTTTCATTCGTGTCACTGAGGGAACGGACGAGGTGGCAGTAGCGCCGCCCCTCACTCGCTGTCGTGTACACGTGCCAGACACATGTCTCCAATCTTACCACTTTCCCACTACAGGTCCACCCTACTGTGCCCCCGAAAATCCAGTCAGTAGGGACGGGCTCAAATGTCCTTGTATATAAGTCTATCTTACTTAAGTTTTATCTTAAGGTAAACGTTACAGAATATTTTATGTATGACCAATAATTGTCCGAGGATGGAACAAATAAAACTTACTGAAAAGACACCATAAAACCTGATCCTTAACTACAAGGGTCTGAGGAAATTTCATTTCCCGTAAGTGGTCTTGGTAAGACCAACATCCCGGTTGTCGCAGTAGTCCATCCTCTAAGTCCTAAAAAGGATGTTTTCGTCTCCCTGTCTAAGGTTTACTATATCAATGCAGGACCACTTTACGGTACGAAGATTTTGACTACTATTACTTTATGACAAATTGTCATTGTAGAATATGGGTATTTTTAAGTTTGGTCCTTCAGTCATAACTATCTTATGATAATTATAATTGTCTAGAGAAATCTGAAGAAGATTTTTTATTAAAAATACATCTGGTAAAAATTTCAGGAATGACTTAAACGATGTTATGACAAAGACAAAATACAAAAGTAAAAACCCGGCGTTCAGTACGCTATAGAATCGGGGGGTTGGTCCCTAGTTTGGGTATGGGGTACAAAACCTTCCGTTTTAGGGTTGGGGCGACCTGGTGTTCTCCACAGGGGACAAATTTAATAAATTAGACAACAAGGTTATCACAGGAAAAAAGGATCTAATCTTTAGTTAGGTTCCCGAGTTCAACGTAAATCGACGGTAAAGGAGAAATCAGGAGAAATTCGACTCCGTCAAAGTGTAAGGTAAGAAACAGAAGGTACTGGAACTATGAAAACTTTTTTTAAAAAAAATCTTACGAACGGAGAGTCGAGTCTACAAAGACTACGAAGGAGTTCTATTATAAATCCGATACATAAACTCCCTCTTATAACTTCTTTCACCCCTTTTGGTGATCTAGTAAGTCCATACTGGATTTAGTTTAGGGAATACTAGTATGTCACCTTCACTTTTTATCTAAATTCCCTGATCTAGACTATCTGCTCACGGACTACTTGAGACCTACCTGGATGTACTGTAACATGTCCTCTGTCTCTAGTTCTGGTAGGAGTTCGTTTTCTTTACGTTTTACCGTTTTACCGACAGACTCCTCCGGAATGTTTATCGACACTTCTCTTCTCTGTACTTTTCGTTTCCTCTTTTCCTTTTTGTTTACGTAACCTTACGTCTCAAGGTTTCATATCGTTCCTCTCTATTCTTTCGGAAGGAGTCACAAGTCACGTTTCTTTATCTCCCTTTGTTATCTTACCCTTTCTTATCTCTAGAGAAGTTCTTTTAATCTCTATGGTTCCCTTATAAAGTACGTTTTTACCCGAGTTATTTCCTGTCTTTACCATACCTGGATTGTATTCATCTTCTATAATCCTTCTCCACCGTTCTTATGTGTCTTCTTGACATGTTTTTTCTAGAAGTGTTGGGTCTATTAGTGCTACCACACTAGTGAGTGGATCTCGGTCTATAAGACCTTACACTTCAGTTCACCCGGAATCCTTCGTAGTGATCTTTGCTTCGATCACCTCCACTACCTTAAGGTCAACTCGATAAAGCTTAGGATTTTCTACTACGACACTTTTACGACGTGAGTGATACAGTCGTTTAAACCTTTTGAGTCGTCACCGGTGTCCTGACTTTTTCCAGTCAAAAGTAAGGTTAGTGTTTCTTTCCGTTACGGTTTCTTACGAGTCTGATGGCGTGTTAACGTGAGTAGAGTGTACGATCGTTTCATTACGAGTTTTAAGAGGTTCGGTCCGAAGTCGTTAGGTACTTGGTACTTGAAGGTCTACAAGTTCGACCAAAATCTTTTCCGTCTCCTTGGTCTCTAGTTTAACGGTTGTAGGCGACCTAGTACCTTTTTCGTTCTCTCAAGGTCTTTTTGTATATAAAGACGAAATAACTGACACGGTTTCGGAAACTGACACACCTAGTGTTATTGGACCTTTTAAGACTTTCTCCATCCTTATGGTTTGGTGGACTGGACGGAGAACTCTTTAGACATACGTCCAGTCCTTCGTTGTCAATCTTGACCTGTACCTTGTTGTCTGACCAAGGTTTATCCTTTTTCTCATGCAGTTCCGATATATAACAGTGGGACGAATAAATTGAAGATACGTCACCGTGGGGTGAGGTCATGAGAACGGACCTTTTAAGGTACCTACCTCCTCGGACCCTCCGACGTCAGGTACCCCAGCGATTCTCAGTCTGTGCTGACTCGATAAAGTGAAAGTGAGAAGTGAAAGTACGTAACCTCTTCCTTTACCGTTGGGTGAGGTCACAAGGACGGACCTCTTAAAGTCCCTACCCCCTCGGACCACCCGACGACAGATACCCCAGCGTGTCTCAGTCTGTGCTGACTTCGCTGAATCGTCGTCATCGTCGTCGAATAAATTGGAGACACGTCTCATGTAGTACTCTTTGTGACCCGACCTTCTTCGTGTTCGACCTTAGTTCTAACGGCCCTCTTTATAGTTATTGGAGTCTATACGTCTACTGTGGTGGGAATATCCTCTTTCACTTCTCTTGATTTTTCGGAGAACTATTTTCACTTTCTCCTCTCACTTTTTCGACCGACTTTCGAGTTGTAAGTCTTTTACTTCTAGTACCGTAGACCAGGGTAGTGAAGTGCCGTTTATGTATCCTTTTGTCACCTTTGTTATCGACTGGAATAAAACCCCCACGAGGTTTTAGTGCCGTCTACCACTGACGTCGGTACTTTAATTTTCTCTGAATGAGGAATCTTCCTTTTAATACTGGTTGGATCTGTCGTATAATTTTTCGTCTCTGTAATGAAACAGTTGTTTCCAGACAGATCAGTTCTGATACCAAAAAGGACACCAGTACATACCTACACTCTCAACCGGATATTACTTTCGACTCACAACTTCTTAACTACGAAAACTTGATACCACAACCTCTTCTGAGAACTCTCAGGGAACCTGACGTTCCTCTAGGTTGGTCAGGTAGGATTTCCTCTAGTCAGGATCCACAAGTAACCTTCCTGACTCCAACTTCGACTTTGAGATTATAAATAAAACCGGTGGACTACCTTCTCGACTGAGTAAACTTTTCTGGGACTACGACCCTTTCTGACTCCCGTCCTCCTCTTCCCTTGTTGTCTCCTACTCTACCAACCTACCGTAGTGGTTGAGTTACCTGTACTCAAACCCATTTGAGGTCCTCAACCACTACCTGTCCCTCCGGACCACACGACGTCAAGTACCCCAACGTTTCTCAGCCTGTGTTGACTCACTGACTTGACTTGACTAACGACAACACCCGACTTAAAACAGGAGGGGTTTTCTATGTAATCAAGGATTGGGGGTCAGGAACACTTACACTAGAGTAAAGTTTTATCCCAGAAACTTCCGCGTTAGTTCAATTTTACTTCAGTATAACCGAATCCAACCCGGACATTAAGTTACTGTCCACAGGAATATTTTCCTCTTTTTAAGTTTGTGTCTGTGTGTCTCACACTTTTACGTTTCTGTTTCCTCGTCTTCTCTCCTTTCGGCAGACAGTTGTCTCCGGCTCTGGCCTCTCAGCGAAGATGTCCGGTTCACAACGGTCGTTGGCAGTCGTCGATCCTCTCTCCGTACCTTACCGAAGAAAGGATTTTGAAAGGTTTCTTCACCTTCGGACCGCACGGTGTCAAGTGCCCCAACGCTTCTCACTTTGTGTCGAATCGCTGACGTATTGTTTCCGACGATTGTGGAGCTAAAGTCCCCACGTCGGAGGTCTCGACACGCCAGTGTGACGAATCGTGATTCACCACAGACTGAGAAACGCTGGGGGACCTGACATCGGGCGGTCCGAGGACACAGGTGCCCTAAAGGGTCCGTTCTTATGACCTCACCCGACAGTAAAGGAAGTTCCCTAGAAGGGTCGGGTCCCCACCGTGGACGCAGAGGACGTAGAGGAAGTAACCGTCCGCGCAAGAAGCGGTGACTCGGTGATCCCTTCGTGGTCGTGATAGGCTCTTATATAAAGGTAACCCAATCTGGTGTGTCAGACACCAGGAAACGATACCGTCGGGAGTCTAAATACCGTGTGAAGAGAGTAGTATCCTTCAGACCTGTCGAGACACTAGACCACCTTACCTAAGACAGTACGAGGAACTCACGTAGTCGGATATACCCCTTCTACCGTTCTGGGAATACGTTTGGTTAGAGTACTCGTAGTCTGTCGATGAGGGATGAGTCGAGACTCTCCTACACGAACCCACTTCCTGTCGCATACTCGATGAGGGACGGAAGGACAGACATTCCGGGAGAAGGCAGAAGATCCCTGGGTTCGTCCGTCTCCCGTCCGTAAACTCTCGACTCTAAATCACGTCGAGGCTGTGACATTAACGAAGATGAAGGTGACCTTTCTTGGGAGAGTAGTTACGTCCATCTGTATTCTCTGTACCCAAGCTAGAGACACAGCCCTTCTAAGGGGACCTCTTCCCGTACCGTTGGGTGAGGTCGTAAGAACGGACCTCTTAGGGTACCTCGCTCCTTGGACCGACCGATGTCAGGTGTCCCAGCGTCTCAGCCTGTGTTGACTCACTGAATCGTGTCGAGGATACGACTCAGACACCACAGGCAAAGTTACACGAAAACGGACATGTTAGTGTAAACCAAGAGTGTACTTGACCTTGTTACGTTCATCAAAGCAAGACGTTTATGTCCGATTAAATATTAAGAGTTTGGTCTGAGTGTAAACCTACTTAGGTTTAGTCCGTATTCAATCCTTTTTGTCAGTGAGGACGGAGTCGTACCGAAGACTCAGTGACGACGACGACGACGACGACGACGACGACGACGACGATTCAGCAAAGTCAGTACAGACTGAGACACGCTGGGGTATCTGCCATCGGGTGGTCCGAGACGACAGGAACCCTAAGAGGTCCGTTTTTGTGACCTCACCCAACGGTAAAGGAAGAGGTTATGTACTTTCACTTTTCACTTTCACTTCAACGAGTCAACAGAGGCTGAGAATCGCTGGGGTTCCTGACGTCGGATGGTCCAAGGAGACAGGTACCCTAAAAGGTACCTTCTCATGACCTCACCCCACGGTAACGGAAGAGGAGACTCAGTGATCAAGTCACTTTATTCCTGACTCTTAAATGCCGACGGTCGAAGGAGTTAAGTGAAGTTATTTGTAATTACAAGACTTATCGATGGTACTCGTTCCGATAATAAGCAATCACTAAATATCGTCTTTGAGTTTATTCCATCACAATAACGTGACATACCTACACTCTCAACCTGACACTTCTTTCGACTTGCGGCTTCTTAACTACGGTTTCTGAGAACTCTCAGGGAACCTGACGTTCCTCTAGGTTGGTCAGGTAAGATTTCCTCTAGTCAGGACCACAAGAAACCTTCCTTACCACGATTTCGACTTTGAGGTCATGAAACCGGTGGAGTACACTTCTCAATTGAGTAACCTTTTCTGAGACTAGGACACTCCCTAACTCCCGTCCTCCTCTTCCCCTCCTGTCTCCTACTCTACAGACCTACCGTAGTGGTTGAGCTACCTGCACTCAAACCCACTTGAGACCCTCAACCACTACCTGTCCGCCGGACCGCACGACGTTAAGTACCCCAGCGTTTCTCATCCTGTACTGACTCGCTGACTTGACTTGACTTGACTAACGTGAATCCAGAAACTTATGTCACCCTCTCCGTCCCTGAAGTCACTTGTTGACTTGTTAACAATCAGAATCCTTGTTGCACCACTCACAGTTCCATTTACAAGGGTTTCTCCGAAACTCTCGTTCCTCCTTTCGACAAACAGACTCCCTCCGGGACTCAACAATAGGTCACCGGCACTTCCCCGACCCTCACCGTCCTCTCCCCGTCAAAGACTAACTTCCCTGTATCCTCATTTACACACCCCAACTCTTCATCGTGTCCTTAGAAGACCCTAAGACACGGTGAACTTTAAGGACTCGTAATTAAAACTCAGTCTCTTACCATTCTCAACCTTGCCTCTCTGTCCGTTCTGGGGCGCCAGTACGACTCGAAGATATAGTCGAATCCCTCAACCCTAAGTAGAAAATGATGTTCAGGTCCATTGACTGATAGAGCCAAACAGGTCTTGACTCTCTGAAAGTCTTTTATTTCGGTCCTTTAAGGGTCCGTTCGATTCTGTTTTACCAGTGGTCTCGCGTTACATACGGTACAGGGGTTCAGACCCTAGATTCACCTTGACTACACACTTTCAGAGTCCCGTCGGTGAATTTTCGTTTCTTCGAAATAGAAGGGGTAGAGGACGACTGACACTTTGACTGTTCACAATTCTCAGTAGGGGACACACGTGTTAGAGTCAGCACACGGTGAGACGCTGGAGTACCTGACATCGGACGGTCCGAGGGGACAGGTACCTTAAGAGGTCCGTTCTTATGACCTCACAAAACGGTAAAGGAAGAGGTCCTCTAGAGGGGTCGGGTTCCTGACTTGGGCTTAGAGGACGTAACCGTATACCCAAGAAATGATGACTCGGTGGTCCCGTCGGGTTCTTAGTAGAAGTCAAGTCAAGTCAAGTCAGCGAGTCAGCACAGGCTGGGAAACGTTGGGGTACTTAGCGTCGTGCGGTCTGGAGGGACAGGTAGTGGTTGAGGGTCTCAAGTGAGTCTGAGTACGGGTAGCTCAGTCACTACGGTAGGTCGGTAGAGTAGGAGCCAGCAGGGGAAGAGGAGGACGGGGGTTAGGGAGGGTCGTAGTCTCAGAAAAGGTTACGCAGTTGAGAAGCGTCCTCCACCGGGTTCATGACCTCGAAGTCGAAATCGTAGTAAGGAAGGTTTCTTTAGGGTCCCGACTAAAGGAAGTCTTACCTGACCAACCTAGAGGAACGTCAGGTTCCCTGAGAGTTCTCAGAAGAGGTTGTGGTGTCAAGTTTTCGTAGTTAAGAAGTCACGAGTCGAAAGAAGTGGTAGAATTCGTTTATATTTTCGGTGTAGAACTGTTACGTCGAGATTGTGTGTTCCAACATAGAGACCTTCCGGAGACCCTTGTCTTACGAATAGATAGGACGCTGCTAATCCAGTCTCTATTTGAAGACAGAAAAAACCTGTACTTAGACTCGTTTGAGACCCTCTACCACTTCCTGTCCTTTCCGACCACACGACGTCAGGTGCCCCAGTTTTTCTCGGTCTGTGCTGCATCGTTGACTTGTTGTTGTCGTTGTTGTTCGAAGATAAGATAATGACCCTATCAATGACATAAAATTTAGACAAGATTATATACTGGAATAAGACTTTGAATGAGTTCCAATATGTCATATAAATTATGGTGTGAAATTAATCAGTAATCGTCGGTGAAAAGAAATCTTTGGCGTATACGTAGTCATAAGGTTTGGAAAAACGCAAAGAGATCTCGGGAGAAACCTTGATGATCTCAGACTAGTAAAAGAACAAATGAACCATAATTATTTTGTCAACAGAATAGACAAAGTCTATTCTGAATCTTATTTTTGTTTACAAGACTTATTAATCTTATACGGGTGTCAAGATAAATTCTTTACGTTTATGAATTGTATTGTGTTAAGTTTTACTATTTCACTATGAAAAGTTTTTGTGTGACAACTGGTGGAACCTCTTTCGAATGGGAGTCAGACAAAAAGTTGGGTTCTCAACTAGAGGAAAGACTACACCAGTCTTCGAGGGTATTTCAAGTGTCTGACACCGAGACGTGGTTTTATACAAAAGTGTAGAAGATTTATAAAGACCTTCTATATCCGTTTTAGAGGAAAACATCTAAAAAAAAAAAAAATGTTTTCGACTCTGTAGTTCAGATAAATCTAATAGTCCTTTTTTTTTTTTCAGGTCGATCTACCTATTAACGTTTGAGCGTGGGGTAAAAAAAGAAGTCAGAAAGGTATGAGACCGATACCAATTTTTGATTCGAGGGGACACGTCTGAATCGACCTACGTCTGATCGGTACGTCTTGACGTCAACACCTTCCTTCCGGACGGGGGAGTGTCGAGACCTTGGGGGTGTAGGCATATGTATATGCACGGTACACTGTCCACCCTCGAATAAGGGTCCTCAGAAGTGATGACGTGTCGAGCTGAAAAAGATAACGATAGGAAGATAGGATAAGTCAGAGAAATGAAGAATGGGTGACCCGTGGACCCAGAAGACCGAGAAAAGACTTTGCACGGTTTCTCACCCTGTCTGTTTGTCCTTCTTGATTTGTAAACCGGTCTACATCCCAACCGAGGAGACTCCCAGACGTGACACCCCAGAGTCGGTGGTCTCTTCTCTTCTACTGAATTGACGTACATTTCTTACAAAGATTTCAGTACTACACTTCGCTAAATAGACTAGGATTTCAGTCGAAACGAGAACTCCTGTCTCAGAGGTCGGTGGGAGACTACCAGTACGGTGGGAGACGAGGAAGTCTGAGTGTCATACCTTGATGGGATCTGGAAAACAAGATAAAGGGTACTTTGTTTACAACCGGGTCCCCAATGCATTCGGTGTAAAGATACACACAGTCACCCAACATGGGGAAACAATACCCGTATTTTAAGACTAGTGAGCTACACCAAACCCTATGTCACAACCAAAGGAAATGTTGGACTGTGTAACCAGTCAAATTTACTAGTAGTCTTTATGATTGGTGTCTGTGGGATATGTAATTCTAACAGGGGCCCCAGGGACATCTTTTCATGGTTCACAAACTAACCAAAGTGTACCGAGAAAGAAAGGGTAGGTGAATTTTATTCTCCAAACGTGAATGGAACACTTTACCTATTCAAGAGAGGGGCATCTAGGACAACCGACAAAATTCATATGTTCGTACCGACCTTGACAACTAAAGACTTTATTCACAGACCTTTATTCTCACATAAAGAAGTCCGAACGGGTGTAACTTAAGGAAAGTTTCTTTTATTTAACCAGTTTATTTTTACAACTTTTTCTTTGTGTACATATACTTGTTAAATCTTATTTTCTTTACTAAAGTACAAGTACTTGACTAGTACTTTAGTTGACATCCCATCCATTTAAAAAAAGGAAACTATAAAAATCACGTCCTATATTTTCAACAACTCCGTATTAAAAGAAGTGTGAATCAAACGTTTTTATTCTTGTTCCAACTTTCACTTTATCAAAACTTCCCTTTCTTTCCCCTCTCTATTCCCCTTTCTTATATTGAGAAAGTTTTTTGCATCTGTAACAAACGAGATTTTAAAAGGATATCAAAATTATAGAAAAAGATTCTTTTTAATGGATAATTTCAACAAACTAGATCGGTGATTTTTTTTTTACGATTTTCATGGAAGAGGAATTAATAGTTTACCTATAACTTTATGTTCTGTATGGTAAAAGGAAAAGAAAAGTGACAGTCCTGTTTTAAGCGACAGGACCAGAGACGATTGAACTTCTTGGATATTAAAGTTATTTTTCCGTTATGTACTCGTGTAAAACGTCTCTACACTAGTAAGCTTTATGTGTAGCCATTGATGTTCGGTCAGTAAGGGGATCGACGTCTTGCATACTAATTACCTAGTTCCCCCGAGACTAAAATGAATTAACCACATTATGGACCTGATTGTCTCATTCAGTTCTCGACGAAAATTTATTTAAAAATTCAACTTAAGTTCAACAATCATAGAAATGAAATTATGAAACGTAACCTGTAACTTTTATTGTAACCCTTATGGGAATCTACATTTTAAGAGTACAAAAGGTACCAAGTAAAAATAGATAGTAACAAAAGTCTTATTTCGATTCATAAGTTAACTCACGTAGTAAATCGGTTAAATTCGTTTTGGGTTATAACGGGATTAATAGACCTTTTAAGTCCTCAAAATCAGCAAAAGAGATGATTTCACGAAGTGAAGAGTGACGGTTGGTAATAGACTACTATCTCAGTCTCAGAAACACAAGTGGGTCGTAAATACACTTTTAAGTGTCCTTCCTACACCTGAGACACAAAGGGACTTTAACAGACTCTTCTCTTTTTCTGGGAAATTAATATAGGGGGTGTACGTAGGACCTACGTCGAGTGTCTTTCCTTATTGTGATGACTTTCCGAAAGTGAAAGTGAAACGACATATTCCGATGCGTGTGTGTATCTTTGTGACACTAAACTCTTACGAATGTAGTTTAATTGACGAATATGTCATTAGTCAAGTCAAGTCAGTGAGTCAGTACAGACTGAGAAACACTGGGTACCTGACGTCGTACGGTCCGAAGGGACAGGTAGTCGTTGAGGGTCTCGAACGAGTGTGAGTACAGGTAGCTTATCCACTACGGTAGGTTGGTCGAGTAGAAGACAGGAAGACGAGAGGAGGGTAGAAGTTAGAAAGGGTCGTAGTCCCATTAAAGTCTACTCAGTCAAGAAGCGTAGTCCACCGGTTTTATAACCTCGAAGTTGTAGTCGTAGTCAGGAAGGTTACTTATAAGTCCTGACTAAAGGAAATCCTACCTGACTGACCTAGAGGAACTTCAGGTTCCCTGAGAGTTCTCAGAGGAGGTTGTAGTGTCAAGTTTTCGTGTTAAGAAACCACGAGTCGAAAAAAATATCAGGTCAAGAGTGTAGGTATGTACTGATGACCTTTTTGGTATCACTTCAACAAGTCAGCACAGGCTGAGAGACGTTGGGGTACCTGACATCGGATGGTCCGAGGAGGTAGGTACCCTAAAAGGTCCGTTCTCACGACCACACCCAACGGTAAAGGAAGAGGTCCCCTAGAAAGGTTGGAACCCTGACTTGGGTCCAGAGGACGTAACGTCCGTCTGCGAAATGGTAGATTCGGTGGTCCCTTCGGGTTTATTTTTTTATTTATTGGTATCGAAACTGATTTACCTGGAAACAACCGTTTCATTACAGAGACGAAAAATTATACGACAGATCCGACTAGTACCCGTAGGGACTACCGAGTCACCCATTTCTCAGCCGGACGTCACGTCCTCTTGGTAAGAGATAGGGAGTGAACCCTTCTAGGGGACCTCTTCCTTTACCGTTGGGTGAGGTCATAAAAACGAACCTCTTCAGGTACCTGTCTCCTCGGATCACCCGATATCAGGTACCACAGGGTTTCTTAGCCTGTACTGACTCACTAATTGCACTGATCCAACTAGTATCAAAAATAAGGTTCCTCGTTTACAGAAAATTAAAGTACCGACATCAGTGGTAGACGTCACTAAAACCTCGGTTTTTTTATGAGTCATATGTCGGAACTGTATGAGGAAAGGGCTAAACCTTGGTCAGATAACAAGGTACAGGTCAAGATTGACAACGAAGAACTGGACGTACATCTAAAGAGTCCTCCGTCCAGTCCACCTACTATAAGGGTAGAGAATTTTAAAAGGTGTCAAACAAGACTAGGTGTGCCAGTTTCCGAACCACATCAGTTATTTCGTCTTTATCTACAAAAGGACCTTGAGAGAACGAAAAAGGTACTAGGTCGTCTACAACCGTTAAACTAGAGACCAAGGAGACCGAAAAGATTTAAGCTGAACTTGTAGACCTTCAAGCGTACGACGACTTCGGACCGAACCTCTTAAACCCCGTACTAAACGGTCGCACACTCTACTCACGTTAACGCACCGTCAAACACGTAAGAAACCGTAGCACAAAGAAACGCTAACCTTACTTTTGACTGTAAAAGGTCAGGACACCGGTGACGACTCAAAAGGTTTAAACAACGAAATCACTCACGTCGTGAAAGTGTGGTAGTAGTAAATCCCAAGCTTTGTCGAGTCGACCTTAAGGCAGTGAAGGTGATGAAACAAGCATCACTACGAAGGATTTCGGGCGAAGTGAAGAGTGAGGTCCCACAGACCGAGATCCACTCACTAGTGTGGTAGCACTAATGGACCCAGTACTTCTAGAAAAAACATATCAAGAAGAAACATAACAACGGTGGAGAAGAATTATAGAAGACGAAGGCAATCCAGGTCTGGTAAAGACAGGAAATAACTCGGGTAGAAACGTACTTTACAAGGGAACCATAGAGATTAAAAGAATTTCGCTAGAGATCAGAAAGGGTAAGATAACAAAAGGAGATAAAGAAACGTAATTAACGACTCCTTCCGAAAAAATAGAGAGGAACGGTAAGAAAGTTTGAGACGTAAGTTTACCCATATAGAAATGAAATGAGGAGACGGAAATCGAAGAGAAGAAAAGAGTTTCTTCTCTTAAACATAAACATTCCGGAGGAGTCTGTTGGTAAAACAGAAAAACGTAAAGAAAAAGAACCCCTACCAGAACTAGGGACGGAGGACATGTGACAGTGCTTGAAGACAGGTATCAAGTAGTCCGTGAGACAGATAGTCTAGATCAGAGTTTAGATACAGAGTGAAGGTGACATATTAGTATTTCCTAAACTAAATACAGTATGGACTTACCAGATCGCCAAAAGGGATGAAAGAAGTTAAATTCAGAGTTAAACCGTTATTCTTCAAGTACTAGACTCGGTGTCAGTCGAGGGTCAGAACAAAAACGACTGACATATCTCGAAGAGGTAGAAACCGACGTTTCTTATATTAGTTAGACTAAAACCATAACTGGTAGACCACTACAGGTACACATCTCAGGAGAGAACACAACAACCTTTGAGACAATCGGAAGCGGGACGAAGTAAGGCGTAAGGCTCCGGTTTAAACGGACAATGAGGTCCATAGAGAACTGAAGAATGAAAACGTAAGGGTAGAGGATATTACTTTTCCTGTAGAAAACCCCACAAACAAGATCTTCCAGAACTTCCAGAATTATCTTGGTGAGTTGAAGTCGAAGAAGTCGTAATCACCAACCCCGTATCTACACCTAATGACGCTATGACTTACCAAACGGAACCTTTGTTTGTCATTATGACAAGATGATAAAATTACAAGAAGTACATAAACAATCTAAGTGGGTCTGTTCGTCCCTAGCTTGTTTCATTGTTGGTTTGTTTCGTACTCTATGTCTAAAGTGGACTAAAAAGGTAAACGCAGAAAAATTTAGTTAAATAATAAGACAAATAAATCAAAACTGACACGACCCAGAAACGACGAAACGCACCCGTACGTCCGAAAGAAATAACCTTCACGGACTTCCGGTGAGAGCCTCACCCCGAAGGGAACAAAACCTCGGATCCGAGATCCACGTGTCCGATGTCGTCAACGGGACGTCGGACACCCTAGAAGGGGCTCGTCCCTAGTTTGGTACAGGGGATGTGACCGCTCGTCTAAAATTGGTGCCTCGGTGGTTTCTTCAGGAGATAAACACAGAAATTCTTTTAGGAAGGTTCTAATCTTTCTACTACTGATTGAGATAATTTCATACTCGGTACTGAAAGAACTTTATAAAATTATTAGTTTTAAAAATTTTTTAAAATTGTAACTTGTTTTGAACTATTGGAGCACAGAGGTACACTAAAACGGTCTCTTGTGTCCAAGAATTTATCGAAAGGATCTTTGTCAACGAACAACTAAGTGAAAGAGTCGGAATAAAAAATTCCAGACCTTTACACACACAGAAAATAAAACCTTCTGTACTAATATTTTACACCTGATAAACCCAAGGTCCTCTCCTTACTTCCACTTTCGGTTTATTTTCGTAAAGTAAAATTCGGTTATCTCTTATCGACTGGAAAGAATGAGTGGACCCGGTAAACCCGACGTCACCAGGGAAAACACGGGTTTATGTGGTACCGGTTCCTCCGACTCTAGGGGGTCCCTCTTTTCTTCTATAAAAATGGGAGTCGTCTAAGTCGATCGAAAAATGATTTGAGGTCTCGTTTAACCAACTATCTAAAACGATCTCTCAGGTAACCCTTCTAGATTCTTTTTGTTTCGTCTCAATTTCTTGTGTAATTATTAGCAAAGGTAAATAAAATGAAAACATTTACCTAAAAAACCGAATGTGTTAATAGAAAAGATAGTAGGAAGTAACTTTACTGTTTTCTTACATAATAGGTTGGATTAATATATGTATTATTGGATACATTGTTAGATATACCCCGAAGGGACCACCGAGTCACCATTTGTTAACCGGACGGTTACGTTCTCTGCACCCAAGTCAGGGACCCAGTCCTTCTAGGGGACCTCTTCCTTTGCCGTTGGATGAGGTCGTAAGAACGGACCCTTTAGGGTACCTACCCCTCAGACCATCCGATGTCAGGTGCCCAGCGTTTCTCAGTCTGTACTAAATCGTTGATTTGTTGTTGTTGTTAGATATATAGACGTAAATACGGGAGGATTCTCGACTTGCTTGTATTAAGGTCATAATAATATTTAGAATCTTTTGACTTCAGGTCTCTCAAATTCTCCTGAGGGAGTTTAAGATCTCGACTTCGTGGACTCTCCTGTTGACCTAAGACCAGTCAACCCAGAGGGACAACTTTAAGGTCTCAAATTTGACGTCATCTTAGTCGGTTCACGAAGAAAAGTTATGTGGTGTATGGACGACCGAAATGGTCATTTACTCCTTATTAATATGTGTAAAGACTGAAACATCAAAAAGAGTGAATAGAAAGTAGGGATAAAAATATGAAAAATTGTAACAAATAGGTAAACGTGGAACTATCTACCATAGGACCAAATGCCTCTGGGAAATAGGAGGAAGTATTATTCTACTTTGGGTTGAGACGAGGTCTGGAAAAGGAGACCTACGAAAAAGACTTGAAACCCCAAGTATCCCCGTACAGACGGTGGTTTCAGGGTATTCATCGAAAACGGTGAACGGACCACGAATAGTGTGACGATCAAGACAAAAGTATACAAGCATAGCATAGAAAAGTAGAGATCTTATTCAAGGGACTCTCGTTTTAAAAGAATGAGACGAAACACGTAGACGATCGTGGGTCGAGTCCTGAAACATGTTTTACCTTTGAAGGTTTATAAATAAATAAAAAATAAATCTCACAAATATAAATTCCAAGATCAGTAGTAAAAAATTTTGGATAAATTTGGACCTTGAAAGTGTTCGATCACCTTTACGAATATCTCTTCATCTCTTCAGTTCTCGGAGAACGGAAATAAGAGTGAGTGAACTCTGGGGGACTTTGGTTAGTATTACCTGTTTCCTTGAGTTCGAAAGAGTAAAAAATTTTATAACAAAAGTCGAAGATTTAAAGTGGAGATTAGTGGGACTATAAGAGTAAATTAAAATTATTTTGACCTAACGATAGTTTCTTTATCACTCAAGTTAGATAACAGTAAAATATCGGTTTATTAAAGAGTTTGACTAATTTATTAAATTTCATTTGGTTTAAGGATCCAGATCTCTCAGGATAAGCCCGTTCATAACATATCTTGAACCAGAACGTGACTATAGTAGGCCGGGAGACTCTTTGGCTCTTGTCGAAATCTCCTCAGTCCTCTAGAGAGATCGATTTACCAACTTAGTTCCCTCTCTGTACACGTCTGTTTCAGAACTGAAGAAGTACTGAACTTAATTGTCACTATGACAACTTTGTGGAGGATCAGGATCCGAATGGGAATTGGTTTGTTGAAGAGTCGGGAATTTAGTAGAGATCAGTATCGAAGATGGATAACGTCTTCGACTACTATTAAGATCCGATTGTGATAAAATAATTTACTTTTTTCCTTGTTGAGAACAAAGCATTATTGTGATGTGGGAGTATTTTACAAACTTTAAATGTATATTCGTGAAAGAGGACCGTCTAGGTCACGGTAGAACCTTTATTCGAGGGACAAAAGAAATGTCGATATAGGGAAATTTACTACAAAATAAATGATAGATATATAATTCGAAATAGAAAATAAAAAATTAAAAGAATAAACCGACGTGGCCCAGAATAAACGTCGTACACCTCAGAAACCAACGTCTTACATCCCAGATCAAGGGACTTGTCAGTAGTTTGAGCCCAGGAGACGAAACCATCGCATCTAACAATTGGTGATCTGGTGACCCCTTCAGGGGATTCGAAAGAGAAAATTCTTGAGTACTTTTTTTTTTTTTCTTGAGTACTTAAAAAGTATACCTTTTACGAGCCGAGGTACCGGTTTCGTATTAGTGGTACTTCCCTTCTCCCCTCTTTAATAATAAAACTCCGACTCCTGAAAATAGAAAGATGGATACTAAATACTTATAAGATCTCAAATCTATGACCATCGTTTAAGGACTTTTACTAGTAAGAGAGACTGTTTTCTCAATTAAAGAACACCTTTCAATTATCTGTCAATAGAAGTCGAAGTAATTGAGAGAGTAATTATAGTAGTAATCATATAGTCTACGTCGGATCTTGTATGTTCTCCTTGTTAAGAACGGAAATTTTTTTTTTTCATGGCTTCACGATTCGGTCGTAATTTTCACTAAGGACTTTCTACGTCTTAAACCCCTACTTTAAGAGTACTTTATTAAATAGGTAAGTTCCCTACCTCTCACTAGAAAAGTCTCCTCTGATATTTATTTCTGATTTCAGATCTAGTTTTTGGTACACACGGGAAAAGTCTTGCTTGACGAGAAGACGACAAAGGTCCTCTTTATATCTATGTAGTCATACGGACGAGTCAGCGAGTCAGCACTGACCGAGAAACACTGGGGTACCTAACATCAGATGGTCCAAGGAGACAGGTACCTTAAAAGGTCTGTTCTTATGACCTCACCGAACAGTAAAGGATTGGGTATATAGTCATAGGTATGTAAATACATTTTATACATTATAGAGTCAGACATTTCCCCGAATTGGTTTCTTTATACTTTTATTCCTTTCTTATCATAACAAGTAGTTTTACAGAGTAATATCTATGTGCATAAGGGTCGTCTAGACACAACCTTTCTGAGAAGATTGGGATTAGTTTACCAGGGTAAGGTAGACGATCCTTTGATTCCGGGTCTCTCCATTTGACACGATCATACGTGTCGGTGGATTGTCGTCCCGACAGCAACGTTAGGGTCAGAGACCTGAGGTTCATGTTTAGGAAATCGGCGATATAAAATAACGGAAATTCCAAAATACCACTTTCCCTCCCTGACCCACTGTTTTCTCCAGCTTGTTCTCCTCCCTCTTTCCTCCCCACTACCACTCGCCCTCCTCCGTCGTTCTTCCTGAGACGAGACGAAAGGAGAATCTCCTGTCAGTTCCGGAGGACGGGAGGGGTCCCACTACCATTGTGACGGATGAACCACCTCAGCACGTACAGTCTATCACTGGAGAGGTGTGGGGGTCGTGAAGGCTCAAAGGGGCTTCGGTAAAGACTTCCCTAATCAGAAGACCCTCCCAAAGACTACTCGTACATCACATTCCAATCCCAGAACTAATAAGGTACTTTCTCTTCTTTCGATTGCCGGGGACCTTACTGCCGGTTCTGAACTTTAACCCATCCCCATCCCCCATCTCTCAGTTTAGTAATCAAGGGATGTGTTTACTCACTCTAGTTCAAGTACAACGGTTCGGATGAGAAAGTTTCCCTATCTTCCCAAAACCAAGTCAGTAAGACTCTTGTAGGATAAAGAAAGTCGGAGACGACTGTCTATGTTTCCATCGTTTAGGTCTTTACACTGACCTTTTTTATGGTAAGCATTAAAGTGTCAAGTGTCATTTTGGTGGAGAGAGTGTCGAAGCCTTTACTTTCACGAGAGGACGAATCGGAGAGGGTCGTGTCAGAAACTTGGTCAAATCCCTATTTAGAGACTGAACGTGTCTTAAGAACCCCCTACCGGAGTTGATAATAAAGACAAGACACCTCCAGAACTATTAAACAATAAGTAGATCCGTCAAGTTACTTCTTTCTTTTGTATTTGCAAAATTTGTTTCTTTATAAATGTTATGGAACAAAAGAAGGTGACCTCGTCTTAACCGTCACCCAGGGAAATCATTCTCTAACACCGACTCAATTCATTGAGAATTGACATCCTCATTAAAAATCGTCAAAATCGTGGTGGGAAAAGAATCGGGGTGGGAGACTAAGTGAAAATGTTCGGGTATGTGAGAAGGAAAGTTCAAATAGAACCGGTCTTCGAGTTTTCTTTTCTTTCTATCTGTTCCAAAACGGTTTTAACGAATTAACGGGTGTAGAAGGTGCAGACAGACATGTGTCTCGGACCTTAAGACTGTTTAACACTGAGTGTGTAAGGACCGAAGTACAAAAGGGATCAGACGGTCGACCGTCGCTAATCACCGAAGGGGATCTAACAAAAAAGGGTATTTTTGTCTTTCAAAATTCAATCATCTTATTAATACTCGTTACTTTATCTCTAATAATATTTATCGTACAAACGACAATTTAACGAGTGTTCCATAACTCACTTTATAGGTTCTTTACAAAGACAAGAAGAGTGAACCCGAGACCACAACTGTGGGTTCGTATTGAGACAAAGCACAGGTGACAGGGGTGAGGTCCCTGTACCCCAGACCTACCTACAAAATCTACTTCAATGACCTAGACCATTTCTTAGACGGACGGTCACGTCCCCTGCGCCCGAACTAGGGACCCAGTCCTTCTAGAGTTCCGAAGGGTCCTCCGTGATCACCATTTCTTGTGTGGAGGGTCACACCCTCTGGATTCTCTACAACCAAGTTAGGGACCCAGACTAGGGGACCTCCTCCGGTACCGTTGGGTGAGGTCATAAGAACAGACCTCTTAAGGTACCTGTCTACTCGGACCACCTGATGTTAGTTATCCCGGCGGTTCTCAACCTGTGTTGACTTTGCCGAATCGTTCGTGTGTGTGTGTGTGTGTGTGTGTGTGTGTGTGTGTGTACGTGTGTGTAGTATACCTCCGAGGTCTATCTCCCTAACAGGTAGAACTGACGGGCACCAAGTGGTCTCTCACCGAGTCCGAAGTAGTGACGTGTCTATATCGATAAACGTAATGTAAGTTACGTAGATATATCTAAACCCCCCTAGTTTGTTCTTTAACAAAGTAGAGATTTTGGAGAAGAGATTTTGGTGTCTGATCCAAGATAAATACAAAGGGGTGCTTGGAAGCGGTCCAAGGAAAGAGTGAATGGAGAACAAATTTTAGAAGCCCCTGCAAGGACCGTCCGGCAACAAATTCTGAGACGTGAAGGCGACGTTCCCTTCGCCTCCAGGGTCTCCGACGTGACGTCGGCCTTGATCCACTCATGCCTTGACCTTAGACACATACAACCACATGAGCGATACCCGGAAGGTCCACCGCGGTCACCCGTTCTTAGTAGACGGTCTCGTCCTCTGGGCCCTCTCCGTCCAAACTAGGGACCCAACCCTTCTGACCGACTTCCCCCGTCCTGTCGGGTGAGGTCATAAGAACGGACCTCTCAGGGTGTCTTTCTCCTCGGACCACCCGAGATCAAGTGTCCCAACGTTTCTCAACCTGTCTTGACTTCACTGTCTCATGTCGTGTGTGAACGATCGATGTGACTATTTTGAAACCAAAACGTAACAAAACTACCGACAAACCTCGCCCGACCCTTTCTCCATTACGATAGGATTCGGTTGTTATATTGTAATAGTCGTCCTAAAACGGCATACAAATAAATAACAACAATCAATACCGGACGGGACACATACGAATCGTTGTACATGGTTACAGGGATTATTGTTACTTCCCTATCCCCGAGATACTTACCTCTTGTCCGTATCTTCCTCTCAAAACGAGATCGAAAACAAAACAAAAATGTTATAAACTACAATTCTAACGTCCTTAAACAATTCATAAGTTTTAGATAATCTTGTAATTTTTCTTGAGATCCAGGTAGTCCTAATAAGTTTACCTTTGGTCTTCTTCTCTCCTCTATCTCTCCTCGGCTCTGTCAACACACCCACTACCGACAGTAAGTTGGTGACCAACCCATTGTCCTGTGGTGACTGATCCACGGACCACTTGTACGTAAAAAGTGTCAAGACCCACGACGTCCAGACTCTACTCCCACGGTACACGGACCCACGAACCGCTCCCGAACGAAGGACCGAGTGTCCACCAACGGAGGACCAGAAATGAACCGACTCTCGAGAACAGAAAAAGGGGAAAGAGATATTCAGTGGTCCGGAAGTGTCTACCGTGATCACCATCTCTTCGGCGGACGGTCACGTCCTCTGTGTCCTCTGTATTCTCTACACCCAAGTTAGGGACCTAGTCCTTCTAGGGCATCGTCTCCTTTGCCGAGTGGGTGACGTGACAAGAATGGACCTCTGAGGGTACCTGTCTCCTCGGATCTCCCGATGTCAGGTATCCCAACGTTTCTCAGCCTGTGTTGACTTCGTTGAATCGTACGCATCCACAATGTCTCAGGTTCGAGAGAGACGAGTGGAATACTATTCGATTATTTAGGCTCTGCTCCACAATTCAGTTTCTTCCCTGAAATAAGCTCTCGACCGAATGGTTCTTCTGAAGTCCGATCGTGGAGTTTTATTGGTAGAACAGGTTCGGATCTACGGTCTAAGAAAATACCTAGTTTCTACCCCTCCACCACTCCGTTGTTTCATTTTACAGTGGAACGTTTACAGCGACTCCTACCGTTCGGAGTCCGTCCTCCTACACCAAAGTGAAAGAATGTCACTAAAGTGCCCACCACACTTTACCTTATAGAGGACAGTATAGTTGTTTGTTTCTACGACGTAGACAGACGTTAAGGGCGGAGGGGTCACTTAAAGACCCGGTGCGGTCATTCGTCGTCCACTCCCCTCGGAGTGGTATACGGTGTGTTTCTTAAATTCTTACAGTGTCAGAAAGTGTCCACCCGTCTCAGTCGAATAGAGGGACTCCGTCTGGTGATACATACGGATATTATTGTTTCGACCGTTCTATTCCTAATTTCAGTGTCTCGTCTAGGTAACACTTAAGTTTTAATTGGGAAGGGCCAATGTATTCTTGTGACTAATGTAGGAACTGAGTGGGAGTACTGGTTAAGATTAGGGTCAATGGGAGGTTTCCGGGTCGGATGTTTGATGTAATGTAGTCCCTAATCCCAAAGTTGTAGACACAACCTTACTTCTATTTATAAGTCCGGTATCACCACCGACTCTCAAAGGGTCTTGACTTGGTTCTGTGTCCAAAGGTTTACCTTTTGAAGAGGACTACTTATTCGATTTAAAACTTTTGATAAATTTTCCTGAGGATTACGTGATTTTATAGTTCTTGTCGTAGTTTTTGTTTTTATTTTAATAATTTAAAATTATTAAATTAGATGTTCTTCGTTTTGATGTCTCTGTAGTGAAACGGGTGTTTTCAGGGATGTCAGTTTCAATCCCAAAAGGTCATCAGTCCATGCCTACACTCTCGACCTGGTATTTCTTCCGACTCGTGACTTCTTAACTACGAAAACTTAACACCACGACCTCTTCTGAGAACTCTCAGGGAACCTGTCGTTCCTCTAGTTTGGTCAGTTAGGATTCCCTTTAGTTGGGAAACATAAGTAATCTTCACGACTACGATTTCGACTTCGAGGTTACGAACCGGTGTACTACCTTTTCGGTTGAGTTATCTCTTTAGAGTCTACGACCCTTTCTTACTTCCGTCCTCCTCTTCCCCTGGTGTCTCCTACTCCACCAACCTACCGTAGTGACTGAGTTACCTGAACGTAAACTCGTTTGAGTCCCCCTATTACTTCCTGTTCCTTCGGACCGTACGACGTCAGGCACCCCAGTGTTTCTCAGTCTGTGCAGAATCGTTAGTTTATTGTTGTTTCACACTTCTTGTGAAACTTGGATCTTAAGATACGAGTACGAGATTGAGTCATTACTACCACTATATGTAGAATTCTGAGTGTTGGAGTGTTACTAAGTCTTTCAAAGATAGATAGTGGAACGACTTACCTAACCATTTTATGTATAAAAATTACTTAGATTTTCATCCATCCTCTTTCGTTCCTTCTTGGAGATTAAAAATTGTTACAAACTAACTCTCCTTTATTTAGTGTTAAGTTCGGAATTTCTTAATCGACTTATTAAAACCCCCTGAGATACGAACTGGTCGACTGTCACTCTGTCAAAATAACGGCTGATTCTTTTATTAATATGAGTGATCATAAATAATTCATGACATACACGATTCGTAAGTAAATTAAAGAACAGTCCGTACTCAAGTAAGGTCGTAGTCTTGGTGGAATACTCTTTTCGTGACTTTCTTTTGACTTCGTCCTTCTTCGTAGTAAGGGTCGAACACCAGTCTCCTGAGTATTCACACGCTTGACCCTAAATCCACGTCAATTCAGTTCCGGTATTCCGACGGAGAAACCGGTACTACGAGGTCACCCAGTGGGTAGGGATCTAAAGTAGTATTTCTCCCGTCACGGACCTTACGTAAAAATCCTGGTCGGTGTGATGACATCGGTCCAGTCTGAGGGATTTGGAGTCTAGAAGGAATAAAGAGTCTTGAATTTAATACAAAAAGACACGACGACTAGGTGAGTTTTCATAAGTCACGATAAACTTCGTTTGTGTGAATTTCTTCAGTCGAACGCAAAAGGAGGACGGGAGCACGGGTCGAGAAGAGACGGGGAGACCTGAGAGGGAGAGAGCCACGCGAGTCACTCGACTGGGACCACGATACAGACGTGACGATCTGAGTCACAACTAAGGGCTACAGGACTAAACTTGTGTCCCCGGAGGTTTCTGAGACTGGGTTCGGTAGGAAAACGTGACGACATGAAAAGGACGACCCTCTTCCGTCGAGATTAGTCCAAGAGTGCGTCGAGGTAGGGTGGGGGCTGTGCCCCGGGGAACGTTTCGTCAACCAATCAGGAAACCGAGGAAATAAGACAAATGAACCAAGAGTGTTTTCTCGACACTGCGGACTAAAGACTCTCTGTTCTATCGGTCTAGAACATTAGATTTCTGGATTATCTTACATTTGTTTGTCTGCCAAACACTTTTATCCCAATAAAAGATATAAAAACGTTGGAATACATTCAATGTCGGTGCACGTACCCTATGTATCACGATCTTTACGTGCGTCATATGTAAAGGGACAACAAGTTTCGAAAGAAGATCTAGAGAGGATGTTTTCCCGTACCTTCCGGTAGATGAATAGGAAGTAATATTCTTGTTTATGTATGCGGATGTACGAATCAGTGATTCAGTACGGAGTAAACGACGTTGGGGACCTGACATCGGACGATCCGAGGAGACAGGTACCTTAAGGGGTCCGTTCTTGTGACTTCACCCATCGGCAAGGGAAGAGGTCCTCTAGAAGGGCTGGGTCCCTAGCTTGAGTCCATAGGACGTAACGTCCACCTAAGAAGTGGGAGACTCGGTGGTCCCTGCGGGTGTTTATGTATATAAAGGACTCTTTCTTCTTATTCACTACTGGCCGAAGACATTTACATAGTCGATGTCATCTGTCACTGGTATTAAAAATATTTTCATATATTTTGTTATTTATTATGTCATTTCCAATTACAATATTTTATTTGACTCTCATTCTTTCTCGATTTACTCTCTAGTAGGGTAAAATCCTCCGGTTTACTAATTACCGCCCCCCCCCCNAGAAGTGGGAGACTCGGTGGTCCCTGCGGGTGTTTATGTATATAAAGGACTCTTTCTTCTTATTCACTACTGGCCGAAGACATTTACATAGTCGATGCCATCTGTCACTGGTATTAAAAATATTTTCATATATTTTGTTATTTATTATGTCATTTCCAATTACGATATTTTATTTGACTCTCATTCTTTCTCGATTTACTCTCTAGTAGGGTAAAATCCTCCGGTTTACTAATTACCGCCCCCCCCCCCTCACTACAATACTAACTGTCTGCAGTGTGGTACAGACACAAAGATCAATAACACGTTATCTTCAAGTCTTTTCGTCTTTGTGCGTCTCCAGAGAGTTCAAAACCGTGAACGTCTTGAGGACTCCGAATATGGAGTATAATGTTTAAAGACACGTCTTTGCCTTTGAAAGTTAAATCCCACTACGTTTAGACGGGGTTTTCTCTTACGAGAACCAATAGAACACGTGCTATTCCTTCTCCTTTCCTACCAGACGGTGTTTGACGCCCGGAGGTACCGGACAGGAGGGACAATGCTACCGGGGTCACGGCCGTCGTCGGAGTCACGGGAGGAGCAAGTGTAGGTGTCTTCGAACTACCTTGTGAAGTCTGTCTTTGTCCAGTAAGAAAAGACTGTACGGACTCTTTAACCGAGCCGGAACCGACTTCCGTAGCGGGTACGGGTACGAGCACTCTTACCAGAACTCAAGTATTGCGAGAAGGTCAAACTTGAACCCCTACATGTGGAGGTGCAGTAGGAGTGGGTACCACAGGAGCGACTCGGTGAACGACTCAAACAGTACCCACTAAAGTGAGAGGTCGATACTTAGGTTTTGTATTTTGGTGACTCACGAATCGTCTCTTCCTGTTGTTGGAGATTACAACTGTTGGTTACTGAAATGATATAATTTCATTTTAAATTTTCAATCCATTTTTAAAACGTTCTATCGTATATACTCTACACAAATTCCGAAGACTTGCTGGCCCTTTGGACCTTGTTAAGTAGAGTTTGTTCAAGTGTATAAGTTTGATGTGTGGTAAAGGAGTCTACATCCGTACACGTTTCCGAAGGGTCCACTGAGTCACTATTTTTTTTAGGTGGACGGTTACGTCCTCTACACCCAAACTAGGAACCCAGTCCTTCTAGGGGACCTCTCCCTTACCGTTGGACGAGGTCGTTAGAACGGACCCTTTAGAGTACCTGTCTCCTCATACCACCCGATGTCAGGTCCCCCAGAGTTTCTCAGCCTGTATTAAATCGCTGATTTCTTGTCGTCGTCGTCGTCTGTACACGTTTCCACGCAAATCGGGGTCCTCAAATTTTGTTACATTCGACCTTAAGAATGGTTGAGGTTCGGACACCTCCTGAGTCGTTAAGGTAGACCTTCGTCGTCCTTGTATGACTGGAGAGGTCGTATACCCTCAAGATCTTAGACCTGGAAGTCCAGACGATACATAGGTTACAAATCGAAAAGCACGTCCTTGTAGTAGAGATGACTAAACGCGACTCAGATTTCATTAATTTTTCATTTTATACTTTCAACTATCATTCTACAGTTTTTTAAATGTCAGTCTGTATTTTCTCTTACCCAAGACGAAAGTACGATTTCTTTATCTAAAAAAATTAATTTTTAAACAAAACTTTAAACAGATTTTTTCAGTTTTATGTAAAATTTTTTATTTTTAAATAATAAACATATGAGAGTGTCACTGAGATTGGATAAAACAAGAAAGTTCTAATATGGGTAATCATTATTTTACCTGTTAATATTAATTTATGATTTTGTAAACAAGTCCTGGAGGATCCCCAGTTCTTGAGACGTTTTAGAGTAACTTAGAAATGTTGTTGTAAAACTCAACCTATAATAGTAGGATCAAAGTGTCTAGTTTTTTTCCTCACGTACTTGGTGTTCATTGTAGTATCAACCATGTCGGATGTATATTCAGGTTCTAACACATTAATATTTCGGGTACCAGAAATGGTAATGAGTATACTGGAGACTCTTTTAATGGTTCACGATAAGTCATTGGACTTTCTCAGTTAGTTGATAGGTCACACGTATTGAAGATTGATAATTATCGTTTAGTACATACCCATAGTTACTCACCAGGGTTAAAGAGAAAAAGATAAAACAGTTTCTGGGATTTTATATATAATTCTTTTAGACAAAATAACAGTAACAGAGTATGGCTCAAGTGTGCCTTTCCTATTTCGGGGAAATCAAAGAAGACTTTACCTCAGAAGGTAGAAGGAAACTTCATCTATCGTAAGTGGTCCTGGTAGAACCACAGACGTAGTTGTCTTGGAAGTCCATTGTTCAAACCCTAAAACGGATGTCTTTTATACTATATACGAATACAAAGTACTAGTTGTTAATACTTCAGTAATACTAAAGAACTTAGAAAAGTCAGTGGTAGTTCGAACTGTAGGTGTAAATAGTTTGAGACGTCTCTACAACTATAAGTGTAAGTTTAAAAAGAGAATTAAATAAATTTTGTATTCATTTTAAAAAAGTCCAAACACTTTAAGTTCTCGTTTACTTCTTCATTACATTGATTCTAAATCTTAACGATCGTCTGAACCTTTTTTTAAAATTCAAAGAAAATAAAAAAAGAGAAACACGACGTACGTCCTAGAATCAGGAGACTGTTTCTTGACTTGGACGTAGGGAACGAAACTCTCGTGTCTCAGAATTGGGGACCTGACGGTCTCTTCAGGGTCTTTAAAAATTTAAGGAAAATATGACAAAAGAGTTTCAAAATGTCAATATACTTCAATCAAGTAAGTCTACCCTCACTTTTTCTCTGAATTCCTTATATTACCCGCAGGGACATCGAGTCTACCATTTCTTAGACGGTCGGTTTCGTCTTCTGGGCTCAAGTCAGGGACCCACCGTTTCTAGGGAACCTCTTCTCTTAACGTTGGGTGAGGTCAGAAGAACGGACCTCTTAAAGTACCCGTCTCCTAGGACCGGCCGATGTCAGGTACCCTAGTGTTTCTCAGTCCGTACCGACTCACCGACCGCGACGGTGCCACAAATTATCACGCAAAGGGGTCGCACAGTCATCCCGGGGAACATCTGGACGAGATCTGTCGGGCATCCAGATTGAGTAACTAAGTAGGTTTTTGTCACGAAACCTTCAACGCGATGTGGATGTAGTCCTTATCGTGTCTAAGCACTTCATTATTTCCTTTTTGACAGGACCCCCGCCCCGCCCGAACCTTCTCTGTAAGATTTAGTAAGTCCTTTCTTTCACGCCACTCAAGATAGTTCTCTCGACTTATTGCGTCTCTTGTCGTTGTTGCGTCTCTTCCCTTACTTACTGGCTCAGGTTCTTTCAAGGGTCTTCACTACTATAGACTGACACTAAAAGAAATTCAGGCAAATTCTTTGTCGGGTAAATATCACTTATGGACGAGACGTTATAAAGTTGGTGTAATAAGATAAATGAGGAGTGTTGGTAAGTTCACTCCCTCATAATAATCACAGTACAATGTGTTTATCCTTCAGTTGGAACTTATAAGTAACCTTCCTGACTACGACTTCGACTTCGAGGTCCTGAAACCGGTGGACGACTCTTCTCAATTGAGTAACCTTTTCTGGGACTACGACCCTTCTGACTCTCGTTCTCCTCTTCCGCCGTCGTCTCCTACTCTACCAACCTACCGTAGTGACTGAGTTACCTTTACTCAAACTCATTTGACGTCCTCTATCACTTCCTGTCCCTTCGGACCGAACGACGTCAAGCACCCCACCGTTTCTCAGCCTGTACTGAATCGTCGACTTGTTGTCGTGTTTGCCCGTGGTATCACTCTATAATCACTGGAAAGGTTCCAGTATTACGAACTCTCGACCAGTCTTAAGGTGGTAGAAGGTAAAGACGACTGTCTATGTCCTGAGTTCGTTTTTCCGGTGACATCAGACTGGTCAAAGTCATATCGATAAGTTATAGAAGTAGTCATTTTGGGGATCGTTTATTTTGAGGACCAGTGATGAACCTTTGGATGACCCTGAAATAAATTGAAACAGTGTGTATTATAAACTAGTATTGTTCCTTTTTTCTTTAGAAAGAGTTTCATGATATTTTTAACCATTTTGTTAGTTAGATTTACTGATAAACCGTAAAAACGTTAAAGTGACTAACTAAACATCGGTAAGTGGTGTTTGCGAATCTTTCTTCTCTAAGAACGACAAGAGTCTTTTCGTTTCGAAAGTACGCAGAGAAACTAAAACGTTAGAGGAAACTGAAGTAAAAACAATTTAGAAGTGAAAGAGACGAAGGAAAAACAGTCACCCCGTAGTTAGAAAGTCTCGTCATTAAATTTTTAGATCCTTACTTCTTGATTTCATCCGGTTGACAAAAATCTCCTTGTTATTAAGAAAAAAGTTAAGATGTCTTGCATTATGTTCACGAAAAAGATACTACCATCGATTCTTTGCTCCCATCGTATGATACCAGACTTTGTTACAAAATTTGTGTCCTCCGTCCCTGAAGGGATCATCGGGTCCCCGAGGCTAAGGAACAGCGGATGCGACCCCCGGGTCCAAGTTAGGGACCAGTCCGCTGATCTAAAGTGCACGGTGTTGACACTGGGTTGTGCGGTCTATTTTTACGTAAAATTTCATTTATTTGTTCGTATCCTTTATGCACTTTTATACAAAAGACGTAATAGTTTGAGAAATTTACAATTAAACTTCTTAAAGTCTTAATCTGATTCCGAGTCTTCTTCTCCTTTGGGGTCGACGAGGTGCTTTTCTATCACCCTAGAACCTACTCAGTCAGTCCTTGACTCCTATACGTGTCATTTCCGCCTCCGTCGAATCTGCCAATTGCCCTCTATTTCTTCCCTGACTGTCTTGGCCTGTCGTATGACTGAGACCTGCCCCTTGGTCTTCCTTTCGATTTCAAGATACTAGGGAGGGAAAAGGCAACGGGCAAAAGAGCGCGGTTAACGAGTCAACCTATAACAAGGAAAAAGGAAACAAAAACAAACGTCCCACGTATTTCAGTGTTAAGAAAGTTGTGACTATAAAGGATTTAATCGTTTCCAGACGGAGAAGAATGTAAGATAAGCCATTATTAGGTTTGGTCTAATAACTTCATGACTTATATATAGAAGATAATTATCTGGAACTAATAAAAAAAGAGTGAAGTTTGTGGTGTTTTGAGTTGTTCTTAGTCCAATGTAATCGGTTTTATTGATTCCAATCCTCATTCTCGTTTCAGGTTCCTAAAATTTTGTGTGTGTGTAGTCTCAAAAGATGTACCTTCCTGCTCGTCTTTGATGAAGAACTAAAATGGAAACCAAACTCAGAACTGGGTCCTTAATTAGAAAAAAGACCGTAGAAGACGTGTCAGATCCTTCAGCTGGCGGACGCCAAGACATCTCATTATAAAGAATCTCTCAAGGTACATAAGGAAATTTCGCTTTTTTATTACTGTTCTAATGAATCTTATATATGGGTTGTTCACTTTCACAATCGACGAGTCAACACGGACTGAGAAACACTGGGGTACCTGACGTCGGGCGGTCCGAGGAGACAGGTACCCTGAGAGGTCGGTTCTTATGACCTCACCCGACGGTACGGGAGGAGACCCTATAGGTTGGTAGACACCACGTAAACATCTAACGTCCAAAGGACAGTTCTGACCCTCGGACTTCGTCCCATCCCCCTCTAACCGACCCCCGACTAACACACGAGAGAACTGGGGGGTGGGGGTTAGGTCAGGGCTGCCGGAGACAAGAGGAAGAGCGAGACATGTTGCTGTGACTTACGTCTCGCTCTCCGACCCGCACCCCAATCACCAAGACCCTTGTGGACACGCGTGGAGGACTGAACACTGAAAGGTACACCCCAAAAATGTCATCTTTGTCCTTCGTGGGTGCCTCCCTTGTATTCGTACTGACACAACCTAGTACAGGGTACCCGAGGAGCCCCTCGGAACACTCGGATCACCTTAAGACTGGGAGACCCTTACTTAGTCTCTTTTGTCGAAACTTTCACTGGAGCAACGTTCAAACCCTGGGACGGTAAATCTAGCGTCCAAAGTGAGTGAAGGAACTTGGAACGTCTAAAGAGAGGTTTGTCAAATAACCGCGAAAGGTTATTTATGAGGGGGCACCTGTGCAACTACCGCAACGACTCTCTTACCTTCCGACTTACCTAATGGGGGCGTCGAACACGGAATTTTCCTTTCCTCCCTAAGTAAAATACATTGAGTCCTGAAGATTTGTTCTATAAAGAATTCGTTATCATAAAAAAAGATCCTATAGTTATTTTACGACATAATGTTATATGAAAAAAGACCGTAAAATCTTCATTGAGTCCTTTATTACAACTATACCTATATCATGTAATTTTGAAAAGTCTATTAAAAAATGAACAAAGTCTAAAAAGACACGGGTATCCTAACCTAAATTGACATTGTCTTGACTCTAAGATCTTTTTCAGTCCGAGGAAACTATGAACGGATTCGATATCAGAGATTCGTTGAAAATAATATAATTTTACAATGGAATCTTTACGAGAGGATTTTCAAATGTCTTCAAGATGTTCGGGGAACCGTATCAATTCCCCATCAGACACGTTACCTTAGACCTCAAATCTTTTGAACTTTAGCTCCCCTTAGGGTTAGGGGTTGGACTTCAATCGCTCGTCCTACTGTCTGTCCCCGAATCAGTGTCGTCTCCGACCCACTCCGACTCCGGTCTCGGGACTTCTACCCGGCAGTCGACAGGTGAGTCCGGACTGTCTCAGCGGAATACTTCTTCGGGAGAGCAGGAGCAGATCTCAGACATTAAGGGACACTGTCCATCTACCTCGTAACCGTAAGGATTGGACACTCCCCTGGATTTAGTCCCACACTGACACCTACAATAAATGGTTGTCCTCGGGTAGATGTGGTCCGAGGATTCACATCGACTCACCACAAATTCCTTCACCTCGTGACCCCCTTCTACGACCGAGCTCCGACTACTCTACTTACCTCCCATCTATCTGTCTCTCATCTGCTACTAGTGTTGTCCACCTATCTGACCGCGGCAAGACAACAATTATTACTACTCCTGTCTAGCTGTCTGGCCCTCTCTCTTCCCTCTATCTGTCTACCTGTCACCGACTCCTAGTGTCACTGCTGGCGTCCCTCCCTCCCTCCCTCCCTCTATCTATCTATCTATCTACCATCGACTCCTAGTATTACTGCTGGTATCCCTCCCTCCATCTATCCCTCTCTCTTCCTTCTATCTGTCTACCATCGACTACTAGTGTTTTACTGCTGTCCTCCCTCCCTCCCTCCCTCCCTCTCTCTTCCTTCTATCTATCTACCATCGACTCCTAGTGTCATTGCTGGTATCCCTCCCTCCCTCCCTACCTCTATCTACACGCAAACAGGAGTCATCGGGTCGGCACAGGCTGAGAAACGCTGAGAAACCTGAATCGGGCGGTTCGAGGAGACAGGCACCCTACAAAGTCCGTTCTCATGACCTCGCCCAACGGTAAAGGACGAGGCCCCTTAGTAGAATAGGTCCCTGACTTGGACGCAGAGGACGCGACGTCCGTCTGAGAAGTGGTGACTCGGAGCCCCGTCGCGATCTATCTACCCTCTCTCCTCTGCTTCCCGTGTCCTTCCGGTCACCGGAGAAGACTTCGGTGGTCCGGACCGGTGGAGGTGAGGAGTCACTGAGCGGTGGAGAATGAGACCTGACGTAAGTGTGTACACACAACATCCTCAGAGGTGGCACCGAAATCTTATTTAATATGTTTGGGTTGATTACCGTCTCATTACACTCTCTTAAATGTCAGAACTGGACCTTCGGTTTTTTGCCTAAGGTGGGGTCGAGACGGGAAGGGATACTCTCACCGACATTCTACAAACGAGTTCCCGACCCTCAGAATCAAAGGAAGGATACTTTCCGTCTTCAACATGATCCAAGGAAGGGATTATAACACTGAAATTCTGTTCTTAAAAGACTTTTGTTTTATGCTTTCTTGATCCTTTCCTACTCAGTCTATGGACGTTTTATCGCAGGCCTGTCCGCGGGGAGACCCAGACGACACTCTTTAGTGTCGACGACTCCGAGGCACCCCAGCGACCCCGTGGAGACACCTGAGGTCGCACCGATTTGACTTCGTGGATGTTGGCCTTAAGCTCTTTTAACCCGTGCAAAAAGACGACGTAATAAATCGAAGATTTGGTTGCCGACAGCTCATGGAATCACCAGGATGTAGTTCAAGGAACGGAAACACAGACCCGTCGTTCGTGTCTACGAGAAGTCCATATTATACACAGTCAGTCACTGTAAGGGAAGTACCCTTAATCGTACTCAATAAAATATGATTAAGTTTGTCACCGGTAAAATTGTTTTATATATATTACTCTACTAAATATTGGAAAACTAATTTAATAGATTTAATAGTGGGTTGAGTATTTGAAGGAACTTTTGTAGGGTCATAAAACTTCCTTCATTATTCCAATTGAGGACTGGAACATAGAGAGGTGACTCACCGGAATGTGTAATATGGGAAGATCTGACAATTGTTGATCGTCGGTGTCGATCGAATTCGTGTTTTTGTCCCACGGGTCATAACGGTTCCCAGTGGATTTCGTAAACGTGTATGTAGTAAATGTGTATTTCTTTAGGGAGTGAAGACAGGTACAACCCCCTTCTACCGTCCCCAGTCTACTGTTACACTTAAGGAAAAAATTTTATAAATAAAAGTAAACACATAAATAAGTCGACGGGCGCCCGAACCAACTCCGTCCGTCGTAGAAATCAACGTCGTACGTTCTAGAAATCAAAGGTGTACAAGGGGCTGGTCCCTAGTCTGGGTCCAGGGGAACGTAGGGTCACACTGAAAGAAATACCACTTTCACCGTCCAGGTCGATTGTCACTTCGACCGTCCACGTCGGACCGGGACCTTCCACGGAGTTCGGGGGAGGGGGTCATGTCGTCTGAGGAGGTGAACCGGGACTGGGGGTGGGTGGGGATGGAGGTCGAAGGAAACCCAGGGTCGCGGTACCCCGGGGTCCGTCCCCCCTTGAATAACCATTTCGTAACTACCACCTCCGAGACGGTTCCCTCCCTTCCGTTGGAATGGGTCGTCTACCACCTAAAGATCCGACCTTCCTCTCCACAATCCTAGAGACCCCAGAAAGAGACGAGACTTCTAGTATATAACATTCAAGGATGGATTATGAGAGACTTTTAGTCAGACTGACTGTCACATTTTCCCTCCTTATGAAGAACATTCTCGAAGGGACCACCAGGGTGGTAAACTCCTTCGACTGGGTATTCAGCCCCAGAGACGTCGTGACTTCGGGTGAGCTCCGTACTGCTCTCAGGAACGTCCACGCCCCACACACAGTGCGAGGACTCGGTCCGACTCCGTCCGTGGGACGGGTCTCTCGACCGGACCGGGTCCGGCCAGTCACCGGAATAGGATTTCCTTTCTCGACCCACTTTTATGGGGACGTTTAGAGTGTACCGGACACGAAACATTCTCTCATAGACAAATAAGATAAACGAGAAAAAAGGGTGATGTTGGCAAGGTCGGAATGGTCGATTTGGTCAAGGGTTCACACCCGTCGGAGAAGGACGGGACTAAAAGAGTAGATATTTCACTTATTCTGTTAGTCTCGTGGATGGAGTGTCCTAAAACATAAGACACCTATTTAAGTATTTTGCAAGAGTCGTTCCACGGACCGACCCCGTGACATTCATAGTCGATACTTTTGTCAATCAAGGTGGTGTACGGAGAGGACAATCGAGATTAGAAGTATGAGTAGAACTGGTTATGTGTAAAAGTGAATGTAAAATTTTTATTCTTTCAATGATGATCTGAGAAAACTCAATAGTTTACCACAAGCTCTCCAGACGTTGGTAACGTGTTTTATCCACCAATGGTTAGGCGTAATGCACACTAGTTTAATTATATCAAACACCCGTGTCTTACAGAGGGTAGGTTCATACTTGGTCCGGGTCGGGACGAATCGAAGGTCCTAACCCTCCCAAGTCCCGCCATATCGGTGTCTGGTGTGTCTGGGGGAAACCCCTTCTTCTATGAAATTTCAACCTGGCACCACCACCGACGTGTCGGGAACACTTATATGATTCTCGATGACTTAACATTTGAAATCTACCCACTTAAAATACTTTACACTTAATATAGAGTTGTTTCAAAAAGAATATTTTATTTTTTATTCTTTCGACTCCGAGTCTCGTAAATTTACCGAAGTAAATGTGTGGATCATTCACCGTTTTGGTGGTTGGTTTCTGTCCGTCCAGACAGGGGTTTCAGGTCCGAAGGTACAGGTTTGGTTTTTCGCAGAGGAGAAAAAGAACCATCTCTGAATTTGGTTAAACGGAAACTTAAAATATTAGAAGGGTACACCGTCTCAATGTTCTTTTGATGACATATATTTTAAGAACAGGGTGTACGTCTTTTATGAAAGGTTTGTGTCTTTTCGACACAACATGGTACTCACTGTTTATTCAATAAAAGGAGACCATCGTTTTAGTTCTAAAAGAGAAATCGTGGATCTCGTAAAACAAACCGTAGACAGGAGTTTTTTTTTTTTTTTTTAGCGAAGAACTAGGGAAATGTAAACTTTTTACCTCTGAAGGGACCTCCAGGGCACCGATTCTGGGTACGAAGGTCACGTCCCGCTTCCCTTAATTGTAAGGTGTGTCGTGCCGGTTTTTGATTTATTTTTATTTTTGACTTCAGGAACTACAAAAGGTTTCTAAAATTACCGCAAGTGACGGAAATAAAAAAAAAAGGTTCCGTTTCTTTTATTTCCCTTTCCTCAAAACGTTTTACGCCGACCGTAGTCCCTCAACCCGTTGCCCCGAAACGACACTCAGAACTACAAGTTTGACGGTGTCTCTTCGAGGGTCGGGAAAAGGAGGACGCCACTCTAACCGATTACGAGACTCACTCGGTGAGGTTTGTTCCGGGCGGAGTTCGCCCAGTGGCACATGGACCTTCTGACAGGTAGAGGGCCATGAGTGTGTGAGTCCACGCTAAGAGTGCCCTTTGAGGCCACACTGACTCCTGTCGTAGGTGCGAACACTCTTTGTCTCGGACCTGCGGGTCGTGAGTCACGCCTGCATACGTGTGTGTCCTGATCCTTCCTTAAAATTGCTATATTAATGGAGCAGACGAGTGCCTGGGTCCCTTCTGTTCTAGCACACTTGAAATTATCGTGGTGTAAGTAGGGTCTCCTACTGACGACACATGTTCACTTCATCCAGTTACATAAAGGTGTCAGGGACTGGGTCACTCTCCCAGGGGACTGACTCGACCACAGGTAAGTGGTTCCTTCCTTCGGTCGCCGGGACTGTCTTCCTGGGGTGTCACGGCCGGGGGGGCTGGTGGAACTGAAACTTCCGACCGGTACGGTAGTCGGGGTAAAACAACTGTACTCGAGTACCCCGCCTCTCACAACCGACTCCGGGAGGCTTCAACACAACGAGAGCCACGGAGGGGGTCTCACGTCTCTGGTTCGAGACCCTGACAAAAAGGAGGAGTACCGTGCGAGAATTTTGGTGACGATCCTTAAGAAGTGTATCTACCTTTCTCGGACTCTACTCTGTCGTCTTTGGTCTCCTTGGGTCCCTTTCCACGAAGTCGGGGTGACGGGTGGACAGTGACTACGAAAATTTTGGTCATTCTCTATTTCGTCTGTTTGGAAGACTCTTTATATTTGTAATAGTCTACAGTCTATTTCAGTAATAATTGATAAAGATTGCACCGTCCTATTCTTTTGACTATTGGGAAGATGACATAGGTGGTAACTCCCAAAAGTACCAAACCGAGAAGATACGTAAGCTTAGACTCATTGAACACAACACCACCGAACACTACTGACGACTCCCGTACCCAAGCTAGGGACCACCCCCTTGATTGGGGTGATCGACGCCTGAAACAATGTCAGGTCTGCGACGTTCGTGTATTGGTCTCGTCAAGACGTCAAGCCCAGTCCTCGGGAAGTCAGGGTCCACCCTTGGGATTGTCTTTGAGTGGGCCCGATAGACCAGGCGTCATGACGGGGCCCGCGGGTCCATGTGGTACCGGTACCACCGCCTCTACGAGGTCCCTGTCTTCTCCTCTAAGACACACAGCCGTGAACATAAACGGTCCACGAACTTCTTTAACTCCCGTTTCTAACACAAACGGTGTATTTCAAGAAGGTAACAGAGTTAGACCTTCCTTTTGCTCCGTTTCGTTGTCGAGATTTTCTACTGAGTCGGAAAACTCCCTACAGTCGCCGCATCGAGTCCGACGTGGGACGTGTCCCATCCCCCAGGGAGAGACAAGAGGAAATTGATTTGTCCCGGGCGTCGTAGCACTGGGACGCTGGACACGTCGGTGATTTCCAAGGTGAGAGCCGCGTCACGTGACGCCAGTGTTGGGCCGTTAAGGAATTATTGAAATATGTTTCCCGGGAGGGACGTAAAGGGAAAACGTGACCCAGGACGTTTACTGCGTCGACTAGGACTCTATCTCCCTCGTCAGGACCCCACGGACCACTGTGAGGTGGAGCATTATTCATATTACTGTCGTCATCGTCACTCACCGGGAATGGCCTAAGAAGGACACATTGTCTACGACACAAGTCGGAGAGGGGACATGATTTGGTCAGTCAGGAGTGTGTTCGGGACACTCCTTCCGTGACGATAAGAACACGGATGTTTCCTTTTTAGATGACGGGTCTCTCTTAGTCTTTTCACTGGGGACAGTGAGTTGACATTCCCTGTCCTGACCTTTAACTTCGGCCCACCCACCCACCGGAAGTCCCAGTGTGAGAGTCGGAGACACAACATGGATGTCTGTGTGCAGTGTACATGTCTGTGTGTCTATGTGTGTGATCCTGAAGGGGACCACCGAGTCAGTCATTTCTTAGGTGGACGTTACGTCTTCTGTTGGACGTCACGTCCTTCGGGTGTAAACTAGGGACCCAGCCCTTCCAGGGACCTCTTCCTTTACCGGTGGGTGAGGTCATAAGACCCTTATGACGGGACCCTTTAGGACACCCGTCTCCTCGGACCTCCCGATGTCAGGTGCCCCAGTGTTCTCAGGTACCTGTACTAATCACTGATTTGGCAGTAGTAGTGTGTGTGGTCTCCTTTTGTGTGTGCATAGGTTTACGTTCAGTGCACGTGTGTATGAGAACAACCGGGGTCGTCTCTACCGGTTTGAGGAAAGATCTTCACCGAATCTGAGTGGAAAACTCTCAGTCGTAAAGTGTGGCGGGATAGAGGGCAAGGATGTGGGGGAGGTGAGTGAGTGTGTGGTGTCGGAAAGATGGTTTCGTGGGGGACACGACTCGTCGAGTAACGACCTCTACGACCTTTCCGGGGGAGGAGGGTGGTGGGGATCGTCCCGTCGGTTGTGGTCCAGGGAGACGTCCTCACCAGGACCTAAATACCTCGAGTGTGTGTGTGTGTGTGTGTGTGTGTGTGTGCTTGTGTGTGTGGGGTAGGTGGTAGACTTCTATTTACTGTCAGTGTGGATGGCACTGGATTCTGAGCGTCGTCGGTTTGCGAACCTGTGTGGGCCCACACCCACCCATGGACGACCAAGATCGGTTGTCTGATATAGAATGTAAAAGTGTTACCGAAGTTTGTGTGGGACGTTAATGGTCTTAGATATTTACATGGTTCGATGCGACTGTGAGTAGTAAGGTGTCCTCGGAAGACCCCTGCCACCGACCCCTCGGCGACCCCCTCCGGGACGTCCTCCGAGAGATGTCGGAACCCGAGGGAGCCGCCCCGGAGGGTCCGAGTGTAGAGGGGTCAGGTCCCGACTGTGGACTTGTGAGCCAAGTGTTTGTAAAGAGCACTTCTTTTACTAACGATGAACATAGTTTTAAAGAGTACGTTCTATGGTGGGTTAACATAAAATAGTTCTGTTTTATCATTTAATTTATTTTGTACAGGGGTTTTGAGAGAGTACAGAAGAACAGAGGAAATTATATATTATAAGTGTCCTAGTTACACTCCATGTATAAGACTAGAAATAAGATATCCAATGCAGGACTACAGGACTCTGTATATATTCCAGTGTCTCAAACATTACTACGTCCCTAAGGTCGGATCCTAAGTTCGAAGTCTTTGGGTGAGACAGGTTACAGTAAATGTGGAGTGGACGACTACAAATTGATGATGCACATTCTCAAAGTCGGTCAATGACCAAACTCTTTACGATCTTTCTCCTTTATTTTTCTCCTTCCTTCGACCAAACATTATGATGATCTTCCGAATTCAAAGCTTTTTAGTGACGAAAAAAAAAAGAGAACGAAGTAGTGACTCCAATCTAATTGGACCTACTGAGTCTTTAAACAAAGGAGAAGGAAGAGTTAAAATTTTGGTAGAAATATTACTTAATAAGGAGAGTTTTTGTAAAGTTTTTGTCTCTTAATTATCGTATTTATAAAGAGATAACACACGTTATTTTATTTCTTAACCTCGATATTTTTATTTGAATTCGGACGTTTAAGGGATCACCGGGTCACAAATTCCGAGTCTTGAAGGTAACGACTCCCGTACCCGAGTCAGGGACCGAACCCTTAATTCTAGGGTGTTCGACGTAGTACACTGGTTAATTAATTGACTGATCAATCACGTCCGAAGAGGATATGGATTAAGAAATATTACTGGACTTATCAGTCAGTGAAACTGTGATCGTTTTAAACAGTTCTGTTTATTTCTCACTCCCAAAAATTACGGTTCAACCTTCAGGTCAACTGACACTGATAAAACAATTTTTTTTTTTAATTTTTCATTCCTGTCTTAATTTAGTGGGGTCTACATAAATGAACAAAATTTTTATCAGATTTAAGATAGAAAGTCTATCCACGTCAATTGACGTAAATTGTATTTTTTATTACACACTACAGATATAGTGTCAATGGTTTAAGGAAGTCGGAGTGACAAAATAAATGGAACGTATTAATGAACGGACCATTTGGATCACTAAGAACAATATGGCTACTTTGATACTTCTACCGCTATCGTGTCGACCAAAGGTTCGTGTCTGACCGAAGGTAAGGGTCGAGGTCACGACAGGGATGTCTGGAAAGTTTATTCCCAACCCTTCGAGGGCAGACATCTTAGATACTTACATATTATGTATATACATATGTGTGTGCCACAGAAGACTGAGATGGTGTGCAGGTGGGACGTAAATTCACCCTTAGACGGATTCTGGCGCATGTTAGTTTCGGTGACTCACTGTAGTCTTAGAGAGTCTTGTTCTTTATGGACGACACTAAAGAAGTGTGATCTCACTCAATGTGTTGAAGTTGTTAAAGATCTATAACATGAGGATTGGTTGTAGACTATGATAGAGTCTTCTTGTTTGTCTACTTTTCGCATACACCCGACCGGAGGCACTACAAACACAACCAGGGATTTCGCGTTCAAGTGTTCGCACGGTGACTTTGAACCGTGTCCGCTGGTTCTCGAGTCTGGGCGTCGGTGTGAGGGAGGCGAGTGACCGTAGCTTGCAATCTAAACTCAAACGACATCGTAAAAATTCACTTAAAAAAACGTCGTTGTGTCACATTTATAAAACTTTGACTAGTCTTTTTAATCACTGTGTCTCGTTTGTTATTGAAGTTCCTTTAGGGGCCAAGGTTTAACGGTTCTAAAGGGGTATTTTAATTTTCCGAAAGACATAAACTAAATAAAGTATTACTTATTAATAAACGAATACCCTATGATTTAAGAAATAACTTGATAATGAAGTCAGGTAGGTCGTTGATTGACCCGATAAGAAGGAGAAAGTGGTTTAACTGGTCAATAGTTTGATTTAAGTTAGTCATACACGACCGTAACTTGTCTTGGTGAGTCAAAAGACGAAATAAAGACCAACAAATTCTACTTTTGACTCAGGAGAAAAACAGAAATAGTATAAATACATGTTAAATATTTAATGAAAGTCGACGATTTTTTTATGTAAAATTAACCAGATCGATAAAAGTAATTTAAGCCACGGTTTGTTCTTGATCATTTCCCGTGTGTGTAAGATTCGACAAGTCATTTTGACTGTAGTGTTGGTCTTACATGTAAACCCAAACCACTTACAATGCATCCGTAGAAGACTAGAGACTCTAAATTCTAATACATATTGAACTAAATTAAGTTTAGAACTTGGTTTTGTAAGAGTTTGTTCGTTGATTTGTTCTTTTGTGGTAATTTGAAAATGAGTAGGAGATTTTTGTAGGGTGTCAAATCAAAAGTAATATAATTATTATGGTCATACGTTTTATTTTGGGATAAAGGGTCTCTCTCTGTACCTTTACCGACTTTATGGACCAAGAAGAGACGGACTGTCCTTTGCCAGAAGACTCGCAACGATCTCAAGTCTGTACCGTTACTGGCCAAAATATTACGAGACGGGGAGGGTGCACCGTAAAAAAAAAAGGGATATAGATAGACACAGGAAACTCACTAAGTTGTAAAATGAGTCTTTCTGTAGTAATCTTATCTTTACGAACGAACGATTCCGTAGTAAGTACTTTTACTGTAGTAAGTCTTTGAAATTTTAAATCGTTATGGATATGTACGGACAATTTTAATCGACTTTAGATTTTCTTAATTTTTATCTGATTTTAATCGATTTCAGACAGTCGGGGTCAAGGTTGTCAGGGGAGAGATCGAACGAGGGAGCCACTCTTTAAGACGTCACACAGAAGATGGAAAACTGTTTGTCGGACCCTCGAAAAACGTTCTGAATTTTCGTTACCTTAGGAAAGAGAAAACTTAGATCTGTCGGGGGTTTGTTAAGAAACTCTTGTCCCTTCTTTTTACGGGAAAAGAAGGAATATTTAAGAGATAAAATTTGGGAGAATGTAAAAGAGTTCGATATTAAGGGATTTATTAAGACCCAAGGTGGGATTAGACAGTGTTTAGTTGGGTTTCTTGTAAGGTAAGCGGCAAAGAAATCTGTATCTAGAATAGAAATTAGGTTGTCACTTTTCGGTAACACGTGAAATTCGATTAAAAATTCACCCATTTAATTTCCACAATTAACCTTAAACACTACAACTTTAGTACTAAGACTTTTAGTGATCTAAAAATCTATGTCGGTTTCCTTAGACTATTTTTGTCTATTTTCTATACGTGTTACTTTGTCAGACTCAAAAATTTACAAGTATAACAATCTCGAATAACTTTTCACAAACGTTGTGTAACTTTCTACTAAAAGAAGAGTGAAATGAAGAAATAACTTCATATCAATAAAATCTTACAAGAGGGTTAGAGACGACGTGTCGTTTCACTGAGTCAAAATGTGTGTATATATCAACAACAACAACAACAAAAATTATAAGACGATGGTACCCGAAGGGTCCACAGTGATCTCCATTTCTTAGAAAGACGGTTACGTCCTGTGATTATCATCTAAGCTAGGGACCTAGTCTTTCTAGGGGACTTCATCCTTTAGCGGGAGACGAGGTCGTAAGAACGGACCTTTTGGGATACCTGTCTCCTCGGTCTCAGTCTGCGCTCACTCGTGCGTGTTCGTGGCACTATCGAACAGGGCCCCTCCCCACACGGAGGGACCCGACTCGTCATTCCGGACCGAGGTACGGCAGGTCGACGTCGCCAAACGTAGACGGGCGCGGCTTTAGGGTTGGCAGGGAGGAGGGGAGGAGAGAGGGCCCACCGCTGGTGATCAGACTAGTGATCCAGACTCAGACAAAGTGTCTACGAGCGAGTGTAGTGTAAGATCTAAGGTGTATATTCACTATGGTATACCATAATCAGAAAGAAAAGGACTGAATGAAGTGGATCATACTGGTAGAGATCGACGTGTGAATTGAAAATACGTGTCCTTTACGGGTTTCACTATTCCTACCTTTCTTCGTTTTCGTCTACGGAGAAGAGACGACCACAGTGTTCGGGGTACAGAGGAGAACTTCTCGACACAACTGTTAGACCTCACAGGAACTTTGGTTCGGACATCCAAACTCGTGACACACTCGAAGAATCGAACCGACACCAGGTGTCTCGGTCTGAATAGAAATTGAGAAGAACGATTACACTCAGAGACCGGTTTTTCCTCACCTGACTGAATTGGGTTTCACAATCAGCGAGTCAACACAGGTTGAGAAACACTGGGATACCTGATATCTGGTGGTCCGAGGAGAAAGGTACCCTAAGAGGTCCTTTCTTATGACCTCACCCATCGGTAAGGTAAGAGGTCGTCGAGAAGGGGTGGGTCCCTAGCTTGGGTCCAGAGGGCGTGACGTCTGTCTTAGAAATAGTAGACTTGGTGGTCTGAATTGGGTTTACGGAGTAATAATAATTTCCCCGGTACTCTATCCACACAAGAAGTCTTAGACCGGAAGTTTTCGGCTTAATAAGTCAAATAATTAAAGACCTTCTAGAGTCCAGTGTATTTCTTTTTCTCGACTGTAAAGTGAAGTTCCCACTGGAAAGTTTAGGAGCCAAAGAAGTAATCGGGTGTCTTTGGAGCGTCCGTCGTGACTGGGAAAATACGTAAAAGTGCAGGGAGCCGTGAGTCGGTGAAGGGGCAGAGTCTCTCGTAAGTCACCCCGAGTCGGTGAAGAGATTCACTCGTAAGTCACCCCGACAACGAACCACGGCTCCAGAGAGAGACAAAGTCCGAGTCAGGGGACCTCCCGTGGGGACTGTGGTGTTGACTAAACGAGTCGACAACAAATCGGCGTGTCCGTCGTGTTGTCAGACGATTCGGTTACCGCTCACACAAGAGTGTCGTCCTAGGAGATACTGGGGGGGAGGGTCTCATTACCTTTATTTTCGTTTTCATTTGTTTGTCATGGATTAATTTGAATTTTCGAAAAGGTGTTACTTCCTTTGATATTCGTTCCACTTTTCTGTCGGAAGTCTTACCCTCTTTTATTATCGTTTACTTCGTTGACTGTTTCTTAATTAGAGTTTTTATATGTTCGTCGAGGACGTCGAGTTAAGGTCTTTTTATTTGCTGGGTTAGTTTTTTACCCGGTTTCTTGATTTGTCTGCAAAGAGGTTTCTTCTGTATGTCTACCGATGGTTTGTGTACTTTTCTACGAGTTGTAGTGAGTCATAGTCTCCTTACTTTTAGTTTTGGTGTTATTCCGTGGTAAGGTGCGGTCAGTCTTACCGGTGATAGGTTTTCAGATGTTCGTTATTTACGACCTCTCCCACACCTCTTTTCCCTTGGGAGAATGTGACAACCACCCTTACGTTTGATCATGTCGGTGATACCTCTTGTCACACCTCTAAGGTATTTTTTGACCCTTGTCTTGACGGTATACTGGGTCGTTAGGGGGGCGACCCGTATGTGTGGTTCCTTTGGTCTTAACTTTCTCTGTGCACATGGGGTTACAAGTAGCGTCGTGACAAATATTATCGGTCCTGTACCTTTGTTGGATCTACAAGTAGTCGTCTACTTACCTATTCTTTCGACACCATGTATATGTGTTACCTCATAATGAGTCGGTAATTTTTCTTATGTAAACTTAGTCAAGATTACTCCACCCACTTTGACCTCGGATAATATGTCTCACTTCATTCGGTCTTTCTTTTTGTGGTTATGTCATATGATTGTTTGTGTATATATACCTTAAATCTTTCTACCATTGCTATTGGGACATACGCTCTGTCGTTTTCTCTGTGTCTACATATCTCGTCAGAAAACCTGAGATACCCTCTTCCACTCCCACCCTACTAAACTCTCTCATCGTAACTTTGTACATATAATAGTATACACTTTGTCCAACGGTCAGGTCCAAGCTACGTACTATGTCCCACGAGTCCCGACCACGTGACCCTACTGGGACTCCTTACCCCACCCCTCCCTCCCCCCTCCCCCCACGTTCTACCCCTTGTGAACATGTGGGTACCGACTAAGTACAGTTACATACCGTTTTGGTGATGTTATAATATTTCATTAATCGGAGGTTAATTGTATTTATTAGAAAAATATCTTTCTTTTTTTTCACTTGTATAATTATGGATCTTGTAATCAGTGAAAATAAAGGTAACTTGGTTCCGACACTCTAAACTAAGTATGAAGTATCACAGGTCAGACTGAAGATGGTTGAAACCACTCAAAGACGATGTATCTTGGTATGGGGAAGTTCAACTTGGACGTTGTATTTTTACATACTAATAATTAATTAATTGGAACACACAAGGTCGACAAAGTAGATCCAACTCGAAGACAGTGGTTGATCTAATATATGAAGTAAGGGAAAATCGTCGTTCTTGTCACGACTCGTAGTTCACTCATGACTTATAAAAAACTACTTAACTTATTCTACGATTTTGAGAGATCTTTCTGGAATATCACACCACTCGTTTCTACACCTAAGACTCTCTGAGGCTTTCAAACTAAACCTAGGAGAAGGACAGTAAATCACCCTTCGGGACCACCGAGCCTGCCATTTCTTATGTGGACGGATACTTCCTCTTCGTCCAAGCTAAGGACCCAGTCCTTCTAGGACACCTCGTTCTTTACCGTTGGGTAAGGTCTTAAGAACGGACCCTTTAGGGTATCTGTCTTCTCGGACCACCAGAATGTCAGGTATCCCAACGTTTTATCCTGTGTTGAAGCACTACTTTGTCGTTGTTTCTACGATAAATGATTAACATACAGGACAGGAACACGAATCAGTAAGTCAGTGCAGACTGAGACTTTGGGACACCTGATATTGGGTGGCCCGAGGAGATAGGTACCCCTAAGAGGTCCGTTCTTACGACCTTACCCATTAGAATACGTTTCCGAAGTTGAAGAGACACGAAGGTAAGGGATTGCACGGCGTGTCGACCGTGACACATAACGGATCCGTTCTCGTCGAGTAACAAGTGCAGAAAGAAGGACTAAAAATCCTAATAAGTCTCTAAAGAACTAGAACCCTTCTTCCTAGATCAACAACGAGTAGACCTCCCACCTATCTATCGTGTCAAAATCAGTTACTCTACACCCTCTTCGGACGACCCCTTTTAGACCCCTTGAAAAAGGAAGGACTATTCTCCCTCTATACACTTCTCTTGGGGGACAAGAGATGTGGTAGGGGAGGATGGGTTGAAACTCGTCGCAACATACTGTTACACTATGGCCCTTTACGATGTCGGCATACCGTTGGTGCCCCTTCCGTCTTTCTGAACATCTCTACGGTTCGGTCTTTGGACTGGAGTCTCAAGGATTCGTACACGACCTTTCGTGGATGGAGACCAAAAAAGAGAACAACAATGACAGTGTAATATATTATTTATTTAGACATAACAAATCCGTAACACTCTGTAGAACCCAGGAACAAACGTCGGTTTTCGTAAGGATTTTCTGTGTCTGAAAAGACTTCTAACTTACTCGATGACCGACAGTTCATGAATTGTATGATAGGAAATGTACCGTACACGGGGTACCACAATCGACCATATTGTCTCACTAGCAACCACAGGTCCACACCTTCAGTGGTGGGACGGATCTAATCTCGTTAAACTACTCTAGTTGTAGGCTTTTTCTGTAAGTGGTTAGTTCGTTGACCTCTTTCAACATTTTCCGTTATATACTAAGTCTTGGTGTGACTTATCCCGGTTGTCATCCTTCACAGTATCCCTCCTCCCCTTTCGTAACTTCGACACACACTCCTGACGTTCCTTTCCCAACTCTATTTAAAATTTTTACTTCTAACTCTTCTTTTCTGTGACTTTAGTGGTTCACCCCTCGTGCGACTGACCGACAGGCTCCAGACGGACCTCGAGCAACAGGTCCTCGACCTCTCTCGCTTCCTCCGTCGCAGCGTGCCTCCCTGGAAATTACGACCTACCTCAACCCACAATTAGATTTCCACGCGAAAACACAAGTCAACGATTCAGAACAGGTTGATAAACGTTAGGGTACCTGCCATCGGGCGGTCCGAGGAGACAGGTACCTTAAAAGGTCCGTCCTTGTGACCTCACCAACGGTAAAGGAAGAGGTCCCCTAGAAGGACTGGGTCCCTACTTCGGGAGTAGAGGATACACAGAACGTAACCGTCCGTCAAAGAGATGGTTATTCGGTGGTCCTTTTGGGTTAGATTTCCGTCGGATGACGTGTGGGACCTCTTCCCTTCATTGAACATTTTCCACCGCAAAATGACTCTTTTGAGACCCTTCAGACCTTCTCTTTCTTGGGTTTCCTGCTTTGTGTAGAATCCCATGGTCAAACTTTTCGTGTCGGGGATACTTCACAGGGAATGAGAACAATTTATATAAACTAAACCAAAATACCATTCTAATCACTGGGACTCTCTCATGTACATTGTTGACGTCTTGTCTAGTGAAGATACCTCCATTTCTTATTTTACTTGTCTTATGGAAAGTGGAAGAGTAAAAGAATAAAAGATCCTTTACACGTATACTAATAGAAGTCATCTTTTTCCTTCCTATTTGTATATCACACTACACTTGATGTATATTAATTACACGCCTTTTTATACTGAACTTCCTTTATACAGTTTTACATTCGTCACTATATAGACGTAATGTCGAAGTATATACAAACAGTAAAAAAGTAAATGAAATCTTTAAAAAATGTATATGATATTAACCATACGTAAATAAGATTTTAGTCGTTACATAATAGTTTAATAGATATAACTTCACAAGTAAAAGAAAGGTCATCGTGACGTTACTTAATACATGTTTCATCTTTATTATACGTCTTATGGGGTTTATTCTTTCGTCGAAATGCTTATGTCAAGATTATAAGGTTAAATCTCTACTGTATGGGACAAAAAAAAAAAAATCGTGTTCAAGTTGGCACCAACTTATCACGAACGTCAATGGATAAGTCTCGGGCGGAAGGACGGTCCACCCATTCGTAGTACTCGGGGTGTCGGTGTCAGTAGGAAGGACTGCCGGTCCTATCTGCGAACCGAGTCTGACGAGGAGTGATTCACGAACAATCTGCTGAAGAAGTAGGAGTTACGTGACACTGCAGAAGGACAAGGGAGGTTGAACTTACTCGTTTGTGATTGGGAAGGATGAATGGGAAAGGTACACTAACCCCTGACATACTAAATCTTTCTACGTAGATGGGACTGTCATTACAGTAATAACTTCGATAGGTTTCCTATTACTTTTACATCCAGTAAAAGTGTTTTCAAACTGTGTTTTCAGGCATGTCACCCTGAAGGGATCACCAGGTCACCAATCCTGAGACTTGAAGGTGACGTCCCCCGTGTCCGAACTAGGGACCAGGCCTTTTACTCTAGGGCGTACGTACCACGTCGGTTTTTTTATTTGTCGGGAATTTCTATTCTGTAGTACGTCTCTCTCTTTTACATACCTCCTCGTACGGGTTCACCCTGTGGTCGACTCGAGTCTGTCGAGGTCATAGTCTACTAAGGTTGTTCGTAGTGACCCTACTTTTTTGTATAGGTCTATTGGGTGTTGTGACATTCTTCTTATTTAATAAAAAAAAATTTGAGGTATATCATTAGAATGAAATATTTTATGAAAGTCAATTTATATAATTTTGTAACAAAAATATTGTTTCTAGTAATTTTGTTTGATCGGACACACAAATTTATCGGACTAAGTGAAATCTTTAAACTTATCAACAACGACCCTCGTCCTGGTTCACATATGCTTTCATCAATGGGGACATCACACTTAAACCCCAGTGGAACTGATTTTGTAGGAGGTTGTATGTAAGGAACTTCATAGAGATATTCTCTTATTTATGGAGGAAAATGTCAACCGTTATTTTTTATATCATACAATTACAGAGAACCTTTCTACTATGTACAAAATTTTAAGGACGTCTCTCCCAAAACTACCTCACCTTCCTCTGTGCCAGATCCTTCCTCAAAACCCCACACACTTCTGCTGTTCGTTCTCTTACTCTACCCCCGATCCGGCGTCTCTCGCTGTCAAGGTCTTAGGTCCTGTTGTCGTTCGTTTGGAGTGCTTAAAATTCTACAACGGGGTCCGATCGGTGTCCACACTCTTTCAAACATGTCCTTTGCTCGAAACAAACCCTCACATTGTGGAGTAGTCTCATAAATAGGACAACGGTTCACTATTTGGGTTGGACCGAGGTACCAACCATCTGACACCCTTGTGTATACGTTCCGAGACGCTAAGTCACCAAACTCTTTCAGTTGTTGGAGGGATTCAGAACAGTACTGTTTTCGAACGCTTCTCTGACGGAAAGGTCTCGTCGGAGCCTTACGTAGCACTGCGTACGTAAGCGAGTGGAGTGCGTCGTCCACTTTGAGACGTGACTGTTACGGCGCGAAGGGAGTCCCTGGATCACTACATAATCACCCGAGGACTCCGGTGTCGCCGTACGTGGGCGGCTGGGATGACAGGACCGCCTGTGAGGGGATCCTTACCCGCTAACACAGTGAATTGAGAGGAACCGAGGGAGAGAGAGAAGAGATCGTACGAGGGTGCCGTAGAGTCAGTTTCCGCATGCGGACCATTTTCGTTTGTGAAGTCAAAGTCGGAGGTATTTTGTCTGTGTCTGCTACTTATTGGTGTAGAAGTAAATTCCGTGAGGTTCAGATCCATAGTCAATGAAAACGAAGTGTGACAATACTTAAAGACGTAAAAAAGGGGAACTCATCTGTTTGCTAGACTCTGGTCTGATGTACGGACTGAGTGTTCGTGCAGGTCTAAACCGGAGCATATTCTACTGATCCCCTCAGAAAATTAGAGATCCTTCCTGTCCCGTTCCTTTTCTTAACACTCCGTCCCTGCACAAAGTAGTGTCCCAGTTCGGTCTCTTAGGTGTAACCGAAGTCTAATACTATCGGAATAAATCTGAACACAGTTTACTCCTCCTCCCTCTTCTTTAAGAACGAATCAAGAAGGGACAAGTAATCAGTGTCAAGTACCTTACATACCTGTCGTTAGACCCCTACACTCACCCTACACACCTACTGACCCCTCCTCCTCCACGTCCTTTGTTGTTTCTGAGGATGTTGAGATAGAGGTCCGAACTGAAGAGGGTCTGGAACTCTACGGTTTGGGTCGGAGAATCCCTGTAGAGGTGGCTAACTGGTACCGGTGAACCCCAAGTCACACAGGTTTTGACCTGTGCAGTAGAGGGGTAGTAGGAGGGTCTGTACACAGAGGAATAGACGAGGGGGTGTGTGAGCAGGAGGTTCGGTTCTAGTTTCGGTGTATGTAGGAACTACGTAAAGAAAAGTAGGTGACAGAGTAGATAGTAAATTGTCTAAGGGATTAAGGTCAAAATCCTATAAAACTCAACTTAAGAGAAGAAAAAAGAGAATTCGATAACGGGGCCGAGTCTAGAAGTAGTAGAAACGGCACTAGACGGAAAGTACAGAACCAGAAATTCGGTGTCGAATAACATAAATGTTGTCTTTAGACTGGGTCGGAACTGAGAAGTTTAAGAAGTCACTCAGGGGTAATACGATGGACAGTGAATTCCGAAGGGACCTCCGAGTCTGTCATTTCTTAGACGGACATTACGTCCTCTGTGTCCCCTGTACCCACACTAGGGACCCAACCCTTCTAGGGGACCTCTTCCTTTACCGTTGGGTAAGGTTGTAAGAACGGACCCTTTAGGGTACCTGTTTCCTCAGACCACCCGATGTCAGGTTTTTCCAGCGTTTCTTAGTCTGTGCTGACTCGTGTGTGTGTGAGTTACAGGACTGACCCAAGGGTACTCAGATTCTGGAAAACAATGGATAGGGGACGGAAGGAGAGTTTGGTGTAATATCTGAGATCTATTCGAAAGTGGTATTGTAACCCTTTGAAAAACCGGTTGGGGTATCGACCGTGTATCATTCAGGAGTTTTAATCACTAATGATAGCGTAAGTGGAGAGAGTACATGAATCTTTAATATAATTTCCCGATAGAAACGTATAAACAAAGGGGTCATTCCGAGAAAGTCCCGTCTTTAACCCACAGAGTAAAAAATTGAACCATATTATACACGAGTAACACCTATAGATGAATGACGAAAAACTTAATTTGACTTTTACTCCAAAACACAGAGTTACAACTAGAAAACATCTTGATGACTTAATGGACTTCATACCAAAAAAGAAGAAAGGGGAAGTGATACTCCTATCTTTTATAGTTGAAATTTTTTTTAAGTGTTGGATTCTCAACGTAAAATAAAACACCCTTAAAAATCCTGAACTTCGGGTGGAGTTCATTGGGACTCTCTTGACGAGAGGTTGTTCCACTACCCCCTCTTGGTCCAATATACCTTCAAAACGTTGTTTCCCATCCATCAGACTTACAGTTTTCTAATAACAGTTAATTTTTTTTAGTCATAAGGTTCAATTCCTTAAATCGTGAAAAGATATACACCCTTCTACGTTCTCAGACCCGAGTGACTTTAGTAAGGAAACCATACATAGAGTCGATAGACCCCGGTCCTAGGACACAAAAGTGTAGGACTCGAAGGGGTCCCGAGTGACATCCCTCACCCACGTCAGACTAGCGACGACCTACCGTCCGTAAGAAAGGAGGGACTCGAAAGGGTCCCGTGTGGTCGAGTGGTAGGTACCACTGACGTTAGAGACCACTGATCCTGTAAGAAAAAAATGCTTATACCGTCGTTTATGAGGTAAAAAGTTTTTGAATTATAAGGTCCTGTCTCTCATCAATTCTCACTCGGGGTACTTGACCTACACTCCACTCACGACCCTGGGACCCAGATCCTCGAGTCCCTTAAAGTCCCCGTCCATCCGTTTCCTAGTCTGTGGAAATGGAACATGTTGTCCGTACCTTCCCTTGTCCGGACACTTTCCCCTTTGTAGAGGAGATGAGGTCTCAGACTCACTTCAACCCTGGGGTTCTCAGGTTTGTCACTCCTTCATTGTCTTGATTCCTTCCTCCGTTTCTTGATTCTACGACTCCCAGTTCCGGTGTCTTCCCCCCGACGCGTCCCCTCTTCAGACGAGGTAGACGGGAATAGAGGGTTCAAAACACAACCTGTGAACTGAGGTTTGTCTTCACTCATTTTGAAGGTTAGCTATTTCCTTAAAAATTTCTACGACGATTTGTGGTGGAAAATCCAATATCTGATACACTCAACCGTTCTAATGATCGAAGTAACTTTCTTTAGTTACTAAATACTCACTTACTTAACTTACTTTAGTTACTAACTTTCTTTAGTCACCGTGACTTCACTTATTCGATTACTCTAGTATGTTTCTAGTCCTGTAGAGTCTAAAGGTAGTCCAGACCTGAACACTAGTGAAAAAAAGGGACTGTAAACGAAGATCGATGAATGAGGTAAGGAAGCCTCGGGAACGAGTAGACTTCAGACTCAGTTTCCTTACTTACAAGGGGTTTCATATAACACAGAGACACTTAAAACGAGAATAGCGGGAAGGTTGTGATAAAATTAGGATAAAGAACCATTTAAGGTATGAACGGGGGTGTTCGTACAACGGAATTTTAACCCAACCGGTTCTTCATGTAGTACCTTTTTGTGTTTACTTTAAGAACCGGTTCGGTCAAACTTTCACGACCGAATAGACAGGTGTACGACCGTCCTGTACTCTAACTCATATTATTAGATTGAAAAGAAATCATCAATGTTTGAGAATGAGGTATTGGTTAAGTACCTTAACAGGTCCGTGTGTCTTTAATCAATACTTTATTCTCAAACATTGATTTCGAGTATTGTTTTAAAAAAACCTCTTGAGGTGGTAGTTCCTTCTCGGAAACCAGTGGTATGAACGGATTATCAGTACTGGAGACTCGGACTTAGATACTGAGTGTGACTTTAATACGACGTACTGAAAGATTATACCGTAGTGTTTGAACTTCGTTCTAGGAGAAGGAAGAATAGTATAGTCACACCTTTAAACGTGTGTACGGGACGTAAAGGTTACAAACTATATCAGTAGATTTTATATTACTTGTCATGAGTACTCAAGGTTGTCGAAACCTATTTTAATATTTCATCCTCTCTAAACTTTTACAAACGTACAAGACAAAAGTCTTGATAACAACAGTATTTACTCTACTGCGTCCACTTCGTACTTCTTTTGTAGACTCGCATAATTTGTGGGTTATAACAATAATAACCCCTTCCTGTACGGTTGGGTGAGGTCATAGGAACGGACCTTTCAAGGTACCTATATCCTCGGGCCACCCGATGTTATGTCAAGTACCCCAGCGTTTCTCAACCGGTGTCGACTCGTTGACTCGTGTAGCAATCTCATAATAATCATTAATAGAGAACTCTATAATTCTCTATATCAATTCTATATTAATAGAGAATTAATGTTGTCAACTCACAATGTGACTGTAGACTATTATCAACACACTATTACCGACCCAGTAGAATCCGTAAGAAAAGGTGTCACCACTTCACTTCACTTCACTTCAGCGAGTCAGCACAGGCTGAAAAACGTTGGGGTACCTGACATCGGATGATGCGAGGAGGCAGGTACCCTAAAAGGTCCGTTCTCATGACCTCACCCAACGGTAAAGGAAGAGGTCTCCTAGAGGGACTGGGTCCCTAACTTGGGTCCAGAGGGTGTGACATCCGTTTGCGAAACGGGAGACTCGGCGGTCCCTTCAGGTGGTGTAACACCACCAGGGTTTGTTTAGTATTCATAAAGTTACATGTAACACAACCAACGAGTCAGTACAGGTTGAGAAACACTGGGGTACCTGACATCGGGTGGTCCGAGGAGACAGGCACCTGGAGAGGTCCTTTCTTATGACTTTACCCGACGTAAAGGAAGAGGCCCCTTTGAAGGGGTGGGTCCCTGACTTGGGTCCAGAGGTGTAACGTGCGTCTAAGAAATGGTAAACTCGGTGGTCCTTCGGGGTAATCACGTGCAATAGAATAATTTATACAAGTCACTGACAAACTGGTCTATTTAGTAACAAAATGTCGACTCCTTTATTCTATCCTCTCGTCAGTTTCTTACATGGAGTATCAATTACTACCGGTTTTAATTTAATTTAGATCTACAAAATCCAGTTACGAGAAAGGTGAAAACTTTACATACTCAGACATAAAGACACTAATAAATTCCTTGATGGTCCTGGTGGTCCTAGTCTGTTACACCATAAGCGAGAACTGAAGGGGTCTCGGACCGTTTCAGTAATCGTTTACTATTCAGAAGTCAGTTATACGATTCGGCCTGGGAGGGTCCTATACACTGGAGACCGTTGTGTAACAGATTGTAGGGTTGGATGAATGCCGACCCCAAAAGAGACGTAATCTACGACAGTCTTTCTCTCCACCTATTAAAGGGTCATAGACTAATTTGAAAACGAATATCCCACCCCTCTGATCTTACTCCTATTTTGATTTACTAGTTATTCGTCTTTAGTGACCTCCCCACTTCCAATTCCCACAAACCATAAAGTACTCCCCGTGTCACTGAAGTGAAAACAGACTCAAACCTGTTATAATACTTTCCTGGAATAAAACAGAGTAAAAAAAAGTACCAGAGCCTCACTGAACAGTCTCCAACCATAGGGTACTGTACCATCAAATACAGATTGTCCTCTCATTACACTGGACCGACACAGTCTGGTCGAAGACTTTACAGTCCCCGACGACGAGAAAGGTAAACATACAAAAGCAGGACTACCCATTTGTCGTCAGTAAGACCTCTTTCTGTAACCGTACTTAACCTTCTACCTCGTTATACGATTCCACGATGTTACTTTTGAAGGGTTGGGTCCCCAGCTTGCGTCCAGAGGGCGCAACGGCCGTCCGCGGAATGGTAGACTCGGCGGTCCCTTCAGGGTCGTGTGACACGACAGAAGGCTAAGTACAGTTCAGCGGCGTGATTCTACCGTTTGACGTCCTCTACCGCTCCCTGTCTCTTCGGGCCGCACGACGTGAGATACCCCAGTGCCGCAGCTTTCGCTGAACCGTTGACTCGTTACCGTTGTTGTGTTGCGCGACTTCTCTAATATTTTTGTGGTAGAGCACGAGTACCGAAAATCGACTGAACGAACTGACTTTCTCTATGTTCTGTGTATTTTTAAAGGTAATCGAAGACAAATGACACCTAGGGAAGGGTGGGATAAAAAACGAAAAGATAGGGATGTGATGAGATTCAAATGTGAGTAGTCAGGGAACAAAATAAAAATACGGAAATGATGGAATTTCAGATTATTGTCCAACAACTCAAATCGAATACACACTCGAAATATTTTTAAACCAGGATAAACATGTATGGGATCTCAATCAAGTCAGTGAGTCAGTACAGGCTGAGAAACGCTGGGGTACTTAGCGTCGTGTGGTCCGGAGGGGCAGGTAGTGGTTGAGGGCCTCAAGTGAGTCTGGGTGCAGGTAGCTCAGGCACTACGGTAGGTCGGTAGAGTAGGGGACAGCAGGGGAAGAGGAGGACGGGGGTTAGGGAGGGTCGTAGTCTCAGAAAAGGTCACTCAGTTGAGAAGCGTACTCTACCGGTTTCATGACCTCGAAGTCGAAATCGTAGTAAGGAAGGTTTATTTAGGGTCCCGACTAGAGGAAGTCTTACCTGACCAACCTAGAGGAACGTCAGGTTCCCTGAGAGTTCTCAGAAGAGGTTGTGGTGTCAAGTTTTGGTAGGTAAGAAGCCGTGAGTCGGAAGAAGTGTCAGGTTGAGAGTGTAGGTATGTACTGGTATCCTTTTTGATATCGGTACTGATCTGCCCGGAATCAACCGTTTCATTACAGAGACGAAAACTTATACGAAAGATCCAACCAGTATTGAAAAGAAGGTTCCTCATTCGCAGAAAATTAAAGTACCGACGTCAGTGGTAGACGTCACTAAAACCTCGGGTTTTTTTATTTCAGACTGTGACAAAGGTGACAAAGGGGTAGATAAACGGTATTTCACTACCCCGGCCTACGGCACTAGAAGCAAAAGACTTACAACTCACCCAGAGTCGTTTACTTCTCGGCTTCTTAGGGATCTACGAAGTCAGAAACACTCGGATACCAGAGACGACGGAGATGAGACGACAACCCCACCCTTCCGTCTCGCCCGAGTGGGTACAAACTTGTGTTAAATTGAATCTTTCGAGTCAGTACAGGCTGAGAACCTCCGGGGTACCTAACATCGGATGTTCTGAGGAGGTAGGTACCTTAAAAGGTCCGTTCTCTTGACCTCACCCAACGGTAAAGAAAGAGGTCCCCTAGGAGGGCTGGGTTCCTACCTTGGACACAGAGGGCGTAACGTTCGTCTGTGAAAATAGTGGACTCGGTGGTCCCTTCGACCACTTGAATTTTTCGTCCACTACCCGGCACCTGACATCAATCGACGAGAGCGAGGTCTCTTTGAGACTTGTGCATTCTCAAAGAGATACCACACATGTCTCGTTACGGTTTATCCAATGTTCAAAATGTATACGGTAGGTCAGAAGACCTGGAACCACTGAGCTGAGATGTAATAAGTCGGCCCAACGAAGGACATCCCTATCGGGTGCAAAAGTAATGACGAGGTGACACAATGTCATAGTGACTAATAAATAGGTAAGACAAGAGTTATGTATAAATTAAACAAAGATCACAAGTAGAAGACTACACTAAAAGATTCTATATAAGAGTGGTTGTGATATGTTTCTATAGAGATTATGTGTGGAGAGGTCATAAACTATAACAGTTTAAAGAATTAAAAACTGGTAGATTGAATAATTTTTTTTCATCCAGTAATAAACGTAAAGGAACTACTGTCTCTCCAACTTGTAAGAAAGTATTATAATGTTACTACACCTGAAGGAAAAGACACTTTACGAACCAAAACACACCCCCCCCGTCTCGAATCCTTCTGTAAAAAAGAAAAAATTAAAAATTAAATAGAAAGAAAATAACTGAACAACCTCAAGAAATATGTATAAAGGTCCATATATACAACGTCTTTAGGAAATTAAACAGAAATTTTTTAAAAAAAACAAACATAATAAAACTGTGAAATTTATACAGATATGAAACATGTACGAATCACAAAACACAGAAAAATTCCTTTAGAAAAGATAGAGTTTCAGTCTTTCTATAAGTATTGATATCATTGAAGATTTTAAAAACGGACATTCCTCCTGATCTCGATGAACTTTTTTTACTCACTAAAGTATATATCCCGTCCTTTATGTGTTCTACTTAGACCTTGTATTAACAGAATGGTCTTTTTGTTCCTCCGGTAGTTTCTATGATCCCAGTACAGTCTTCCTGAGTTCGGTTGAACGTTTTTAGAGGGTGACCGATTTGTATTCCGTTGAACTCCTACTTTTTTATTATTAGTGTCATTATTACCTTTGTAAAGTTTATATAATTTTAGGTACTCAATTTTACTATCGATTTCCTTTATCGTGGTTTCTTGCGTTAGTCGTTTTGATAACTTAAAGTACCCTCTTATACATTATTTTAGTGATTAAGGGAAGTTTTTGATATAAAGTTCCAGTTTTTTTCTCTTTAGATCTAACTTTCTCTCTTCTCTATAAAAATTTCGTTGAACGTCTAGAATGAACCTAAGACTAAATTTTGACCGGTCAATATTTTCCTCTTTTACCTCTCAGCTCGCCTCTTTAAATTTGTCTGTAACCGAAAAACCTACTATGCTAATAAACAAGTAACACAATTTCCTAGAACATAAAACTAAAATTTGCCAAAAATGGAATCACTCTACACGACTTTATAAACACCTATTTTACTGTACTATGAATCTTAAACGAAGTTTCATAAGGTTCGACTCCCTTTTTCACCTCAAAGCCACTTTGTTCTCCGGTATTCCACTATTATTGATTTCGATCAACCATTCGTATGACTCCAAGTAATTTGACAACAGAGATGAAAATACATATAAACTTAAAAAAGTATTGTCTTTATTTTAAGTTGTGGCATTTGGTTATTTTCTTCACAAAAGTCGATGAGGTACCTGGGTACACTTAGTCACCCATTTCCCACTTACTAGACGAGAAACGTAATCAAGGGTCTGGTCCACGTCGTTGGACACAGTGGGTTTTCTCTCGTGTTCCGTTACGAACGTGCGATTCACAATTACGTCCACGTTGGGGTCCCGTGGGTCTCCCTTCCTTCTTCCCTTCGCTGTGTCTGTTTCTTCCTCTCGACGGTGGTTCTCCGAGCGGTGGACCAGCCGGTGTCGAACTTGTGGGTCGGTCTGCAGGTAAGTGTCTCACAGAGGCTCTTCGGCGTACCCTTCTCGTGTCCGACTTTGTCGCGCAGTTCTGTCTTCTCTCCGTGAGTGGTTGCGCGGATGAGGTCAGAGGGCAGAGAGAGACCGGGTCCTGACAGGGTACCGTGTACGTAAGAAAGTCGATGACCCGACGCAAAGGGTCGGGGAGACCTGTTCACGACCCTCTTCATAGAGATTGTGCCTTTCGTGAAACTGTGACAAGAGAATAAAATGTACGAAAGGAATCTAGAAGCACCCAGGATTGGTCGAAATAAAATCTTACCCCGTAGTTTTTCGACTGACGTTCAAGACGGATCTTCCCTTGGACCCTTCTCCCCTCCTTTCGCAACTTACATCCGAGCAGATCGACCTGCTGAGAAGTCCTACTAGGGTTATAATGATAGAAGTCTACAGACGTCCTGTCACCGACGGTCTAAAGACCCCAGGGCCCCTTCAGACTTTTTAAGTCCTAAATTTGAAAGTGAACGAACAGGAAAAAATAATCCCGGTGTGACTGGAATAGATACAGACGACGTCACGTTAGACCTCCAGTGTGCGACAAACTGAGAGATCTCTTAGTTGTAAGTCTAGTGGATGGAAGGAAGGTCCGTCCCCTCCACGTCAAACGACCGACACACATCACACCCTCTCCTAGACCTACAGTTTGACGAAGAAGTCGTCAGATGGTGGGAAAGATAAACATACAAAAAACAAAAAAAAAAGTGAGTCAGGACGTAAAGATTGCAAGGGTCACGACTAAAGGAATCTCTATAAGATACCCGGGGTCGGAAGGGGTAGGGAGAGAAAGATCCTAAGTCGTGAAACCCAAGACGATTCAGTCAATGGTAAGAATTATTGGTCGGGTGAAAAATTGGAGGTTTTTCAAAATACCGACGATATAAGAGACATTAAGAGAAATAGAGGGATCTAATCACGAATCTTTGTTGTTGTCGTCGTTGTTTTTGGAAATACTAAAAGAACACACTAAAATCCTTTCTAGACTCCAATTTACTCGCACACATTGACAATGGTAGAAGTTGGTTTACAGAGGGTCTTAAAGGATGGCGTCGGAAGCCTCCGATAAAATCCACTGACTGAGGTAGTACTGACTACCGTCTTTCAAAAGTCACAACACCTTCTCTGTAAAAACACGACCAACTCCAGAAAACCACTAGGTACACAAACTGGGGTCTCTAAAGGGGGAGTACGTACGCATCACGGTCCGTACTGAGGAATCACTATGCATGGACTCAGTTCACTCAATGTCCGTTAAAAAATTTACGGAAAGTTCGAATTCCACACCCCAGTCGAGATTTAGAACGGAATAAAGTATCAAACGAGAAAGGTTACAGGTGTGGGTTTGGGAAGGGGGAATCGAAGAGGGGGACGGGAGGTAGAGAACTACCAGTCTTTCTATACCCAAGGTCCATCGTCTCACTTTTGACGCCTCGGGCCCTTAAACCCTGGACGGTCGAGCCGTGTCACCTCGCACCTCATCTCTCCACCCGGGACTGGACGAAGGTTGATCCCGACACAAGAGAAAGGGAACTGAAGTCGGTCTGGTCCCTTAGAAGTGTGACTCTTCGAGGGTTCAGGTGGTGTACCTTCGAGACCAGAGTCACGAATAAGGACGGTCAGATCCTCCAGACGTTTAGTAAAAAAAGTTCGTTAGTCCCCGGTTCAAAGAATCTTTAATCACACTTATGTTTGAAGAACTTCTAAATTATAGGGTTAAGACAAATTGATCCAGAAGGCACTCCGAATTCTGAGGTGTACGGGTTGTTTGACGAACCACTACCTAGAAGCAATCTGGTCTACGACGAGAAGACTCCTGGTGTGAAACGTCTTGTACTGAGACGAGTGAGAAAGGAAGACATTTCGGACAGATACGGGAGGGTACGACACACCACGTCACCCGTGACGACCGCGGAACGGACGTACGAGTAGGGGTCGAGACACACGAGACGACGAACTACCGAACATAGACGTTGTAAGTCTCTTAAAGATGACCCACGAGTTCGGGACAGAGGTCATGACTCTCGACCCTCCTGTTCTCTTAAAATGTGGAGGACACCCACCCGGCATCGGTTGTCGACGGTCTCCACTCTTAGGTTTTCAAGTCGAGGAAACGAAACAAGACTACACCACGTTTGGGACTTTGAATTGGGGAACCTCGAGGGGTCCTCTAATCTGACTCAGACCCCGAAGTGAACTTTAGGGTGGGAATAAACCTGGGGAAAGGAAGGAGGGGACATGGGAAAGACCAAAGGGGACCCCCATGAAGGAATTTATTAAGTGAAGATGTTTTTAGAGTCCGAATTCCAAATGAAAACTCTTTTGAATAGGGGACTTCCCGTACCGTTGGGTGAGATCATAAGAACGACCTCTTAGGGTGTCTGTCTACTCGGACCACCCGATATCAGGTATCCTAGAGTTTCTCAGTCTGTGTTGACTTATGAATCGTACGCGTGTTTGTTGGATAGTTATTTTGTCCACTGAAAGAGGTTTTATCAAGAATCTGAGATTACTTTGGATTCTTCTCTCCCTAATATCGTCTTTCAAAAGTTTAATTCTCTACCACGTCCCTGAAGTGACCACTAGGTCACCAATTTTGAGACTCGAAGGTTACGTCCCCTACGACCAAACTAGAGACCAGGTCCTTGATTCTGGGGTGCACGGAGTGTCGTACCAGTTTTTAAAAAATTTTTCTCTCACTGCCGACCGACGACAAAAGGTCGTGTCGTGGACTGTGTATCACAAAGTAAGCAAACTCGAACTATTTCAAGTAAGGACATAGTCCTGGGTGCTTCACCTCTGACTGGGCCGTGGGTCGGGTGCAGTGTTTGGATTCGGATTAGTCGGAGGTGCATCCCCGTTGGGGACAGTCCCCTTTAGTGGTAGGTGGTCAGTGGCGAGAGGTCGGGTCGGTATCGACCGAGTGGAAGGGGATCTTTTATCCTGGACGACGGAATATTCCTCTAGGGACTGAAGGACAGACTACTTCAAGTCAACATTGCAACGGAGAAGGTAAATGACCTACTAACTTAGTTTAAAGAACTGTCTGAATTACCTTTTGGGAAGAGATTAAAAATTTTAATACAGTAAATGAATAAATAGAAACCGACACGACAGAAACAACGACGCACGCGAAAAGAAATCAACACTGTTCGTCCCCGAGGGGTCGACGTCACACGCCCGGAGAACAATGTCCCCGAGGGGTCGACGTCACACGCCCGGAGAACAATGTCCCCGAGGGGTCGACGTCACACGTCCGGAGAACAATGTCCCCGAGGGGTCGACGTCACACGCCCGAAGAATAACGTCGCCGAGGAGAACGACACCTCGTACCCGAGGTCCCACGTGCACGAAGCTACTGACACCGTGCACCCGAGTCGTCAGCGTCGAGGGTCCGAGACCTCGTGTCCGAGTCGTCAACACCGTGCGTCCAAATCGACCAGGTACCGAACACCCTACAAGGGTCTAGTCCCCAACTTGGGCACAGGGGACGTAACCGTCCACCGAAGAAATGGTGACTCGGCGGTCCCTTCGGGGATTTTTGGGAATAGATGAGAAAACTACTACGTCAGTCCGGTTTGGACTCAGGAGAGAGTTGTATGGACTTACAATGGTTCAGGTTCGAGTGAGACGAGTAGTACTTACTCCGGTTATTAAGATATCTGATTAACCTTATTACTGAAATGAGATTTTCGACCGTCTGTCTTCTGTCGTCTGAGGACAGAGTTTTATCGGTCGAATAGTCCCAGACCTACGGTCAAAGAAAAGATCTTGTCTCTATCCTCCCCCACCTTCTATCCTCCCCCTATCCTTCTCCCAACTCCTTTGTTTAATATTTCAGGTAAATAAAACGTTTTATCCTCTCCTACATAATTACAGAAGAAAGGACGTCTGTAAGCGTCCAACCGTCCAGTCCCCCAGAGAGACACTCAACTTGTTTCGGCGAAATTGTCAGTCCTTATCCCCGTCCCAAGAGACTCCATCCGGTAATAAAAAACAAGTCAACGATTCAACACAGGTTGAGAAACTTTATGGTACCTGACGTCTTGTGATCCGGAGAGACTAGAAGGGATATAGGATGGCAAACGAGTTTAAGTATCGGTAATTTAACCACTACGATAGGTTGGTAGAGTAGGAGACAGTGGGAGAATAGGAGGACGGGACTTAGAAAGGGTCATAGGTCCAGAAAAGGTTACTCAGTAGGGAAGTGTAGTCCACCGGTTTCATAACCTCGAAGTCGAAGTCGTAGTCAGGAAGGTTACACATAAGTCGCAACTAAAGGAAATCCTAACTAACCAAACTAGAGGAACGACAGGTTCCCTGAGAGTTCTCAGAAGAGGTCGTTGTGTAAAACTTTCGTAGTTAAGAAACCACGAAGTCCGGTAATACATACTAATATCATTGTTTTCGTTGGTTTTCGTTTCCAATTTCAGTTTCTTCCCGAAGGGGCCATCGTGATCGACATTTCTTGGGTGAACAGTTACGTCCTCTGGGTTCTTTGCGCTCAAACTAGGGACCCAGTCCTTCTAGGAGACCTCGTCTTGCACCGTTGGGTTAGGTCATAAAGAACGGACCTCTTAGGGTACCTGTCTTCTCGGACCTCCCGACGTCAGGTATCCCAGAGTTTCTCAGTCTGGGATGACTTCGTTAAATTATGTGTAAGTACGTTTAGTTTCTTTATCTAGGTTGTACCTCAGTTTTGGCCGAGTAGGGACAATGTACTTGTTGACGGATCCGTCCCGGTCCGGTGATCGAGGAGCGGAGATCGGTGGGTCTACTATCGACTCCTAAAGACCTCCGTGTCTTCCGAGTCGTGGTATATATGGGTCTGGGGCCGGGAAATTGTCTCCAGACACGACTTCTGAACCACCAGCCATGGAAACGAGGGTGGGAGGTCCGGACGAGGTCCTTTCTCGAGGTCTCGTAGACCAGTAGCGGTGTAGGTGGGACTCACGACTGGGTCGTCGAGGAGGGACTACTATTCAAAGACTAGTACTCCTTTCTGTCCTTCTGGGGAGGTGTGCGTTTCGGGTAAAGCACGTCTAAGCATTACCGTTGTGTAGTGCATCGACGACACAGCACCCCGTTGGGTCGACACGTGCATAAGAACGTTGTGAAAACCTTAAGTCCGGGTCGTTTACACGTACACCGTCCTTCGTATTAGTAAGATTCCCTTCAATAAACTGTGTCTGGTAAAACTTCATTTACAGATGTGTAGACCAAAAAAATACACAAAAAAAATTTACTGACGTATCGTTTTCTTCTTTACCTTCATTTTCACTTACCATAACACTTTAAATTTTTTCAAAAGTGTTGTATTTTCAACTGTCAATACAAAATAAGTCGTCCTTAAAAATCCTGAAACTCGGACCCTCCGTCGTAGAATGAATTGGGTCTTTCTTAACGAGACTCCTCCGTGGCTCCCCTTCCTGTCTAATATATCTCCAAACCGTTGTTTCCCGTCCATCAAACTTACAGTCTTCTAATAACATTTAATTTCTTTTGGTCTATAGGGTTCAATTCCTCAAATCGTGAAAAGATCCACACCCTTCTACGCTCTCAGACCTGAGTGACTTTAGTAAGGAAAATATACGTAGAGTCGATAGACCCCGGTCCTAGGACACAAGAGTGTAGGGCTCAAAGGAGCCCTGAGCGACACCTCTCACCGACGGACTACTGACGATCTACCGTCCATAAGAGAGGAAGGACTCAAAGAGATCCCGAGGGGTCGAGTGGAAGAGACCGCCGATGTTAGTGACTACTAACACTGTAAGCAACAAGTGACTATACTCTACCAACCTACCGTAGTGGTTGAGCTACCTGTACTCAAACTCGTTCGAGGTCGTTAACCACTACCTGTCCTTTCGGAATACAGGTACCCCAGTGTTTCTCAGTCTGTGCTGACTCGCTGACTTGACTACCATCCTTTATAAGGTAAATAGTCATAGTGGGTCTATTTCGAGTGAACTCAAGGTGTACCCATTTCCTGTACGCATCGGATGTCACCTAAAATCAGGTCTATCCGTCGTTGGTCTTCACTATCTTCGTTAAGGTGGTAAATGAAGACAGAGAACCTTCTTGTGATTTCCCAGAGGTGAACCCTTGGGTATCGCGGTAGAACATTTAGGGAATGTCGAGAGGGTCGTGACCGGGACGGGGGTCGTAGAGGGAGAGTGAGACCTGAAGGTAGAGAGAGATGAGTGTAGGGGAGTCTGGAAACCTTCAGGAGTGAGACGCTAAGTGGGGCGAAAGAGAGAGGGAGGGAAACGAATCGGGAACTAATGTAGTCAATTAAATGGGAGACCGAAGAACAGTAAAGGAGAAACACTGTACGTAATCGGTTGAAAGGGATAGACCTTCGGTTCGTTGTTTTAAGGGATGTTTTGGCTTCGTTTCTTTCTCTTCCTTCGTCCTCACCCTCTAACACTTGTTAGTGAGTCATTATTTGGAAGGTAATTTAAATAAGTGAAATAAGTCATTTTTATAATATTTAAATTTTCAATCGAATTTTACTTTTCCTTATAACATAATTAGATTTTCACACTACGGTAAACAGTATTTCGAGAAGGTACTCGTGTTTGTCGACGGTTTGATAAACGGAGAGGGATGGGGTGGGTCAAGGAGGGTTGAACAAATCTGTATAAATACGGAGGGAGAGTCAAAAGTATGAACAAAAACGGGAAGTAAGTAAGACCGTTAACAATTTAAAGTGAAAAGTCCAAAATAAAAAAAAATTATGTCTAAAAGGGTGGACCGAAGATCAAGAAGGACGACAAAGAAAAAATATAAAATATGGTAAAGGACCCTACTATTACAGGGGATTGAGGAGTGGTGTGTGTAAACCTAAGAGGTGAGGTTTAAGTTTGGCCATACTTACATGTACAGACAGAACAAGAAACCCGTTACTGGAATGTCATTTTTGTCTAAATAGAAACGAAACTCAATTCGTCCGAAAGTCACTTACGATTCATTTAAGTTAAGGTAACTCAATAAAAAGTTGTATGACTGAGTTCGGGAGGAGGATGGGTTTCGATAGGAGGTGTAAAAAACGTGGAGGTAAGGCATAGAAGAGACACGTGGGAGTCCTTGGTAAAGTAAAGAAGAAAAGAGGAAGGATTCGGACGTCGGGAGAAGGTAGTTACGACCCGGTCGTATTGGTGGAGTATACACGAGGGGATCAAAACATTTTGAAAAAAGTCATTTTTCTCGTGTTCGAAACTAATTTAATTGTTGTTATTATGTGGTTTCACTGTCGGTGACTCATAGATGGTACACACAAGTGTCATCTTTCGTTAAACGTACATAATAGATTAAATTTCGTGTGTTATTAGAAGACGTATACATGACAATGATGAGGGAAAGTATCTCCTCTTTTGGCTTCGAATTTCTAAAATTCCGTAAATGACTCCCAATGTGTCAACCGATACAGTTTGTATAATGAAAAGGTCATCAGTACCTACCCACACTTTCGACCTGGTATTTCTTCCGACTCTGGCTTCTTAACTACGAAAACTCGACACCACAATCTCTTCCGAGAACTCTCAGGGAACCTGTCTGTCCTCTAGTTTGGTCAAGAAGGATTTCCTTTAGTTAGGACTCATAAGTAACCTTCCTGACTACAATTTCGACTTTGAGGTTATGAAACCGGTGGACCACTCTTCTCGACCGTATAACCTTTTCTGGGACTACGACCCTTTCTAACTCCCGTCCTCCTCTCTCCTGCTGTGTCCTACTCTACCAACCTACCGTAGCGACTGATCTACCTGACTCAAACTCGTCCGAGACCCTCAACCACTACCTGTCCCTCTGGAACATACGACGTCAGGTGCCCCAGTGTTTGTCACTGACTTGACTTGACTTGTGTCAATCGTTCCCAGTTTTGACCCGTGTCTCAACTTCTACAAATCCGGGAACCTAAGTACGAAACCCCTGTCGTTCAATGCCAATCCCAGTCCCAATCCCTCCCTTCCTCGACTCTAGTCGCACCCCGCACGGAGACTCGAGTCTCTCGTTCGCACGGCACGTCGTGTACCGGGTCGAGGGGCCACGAAACAAATCAACTACGGTGGCGAGTAAACCCTCCGAGAGGTCCGCCACGACCACCACTTCTTGGGCGGACGTTCCCGTCCTCTGCGTTCTCTTTACCACAACTAGGGACGCAGTTCCTCTGGGGAACTTCACCCTTTACTGTTGGGTGAGGTCATAAGAATGGACCTCTTAGGGCGCCTGTCTCCTCGGACCGTCCGTAGCCAGGTACCCAAGTGTTCCTCCACCTACACTTAATCGTGTCGTGTGGTGAGAATAAATTCAGAGAAATTTGTTAAAGTCGGACAGGACTGACACAGAGTCATAAGTTTACACCTCCTACAAACAGTTGGTTCTTAACAGAAAAGAGTGGTTGGCACCTCTTCGGTTCAAAGTAAAAGTAATTCCTTCTTCCTGTAAAAGTATAAACTAGGAGTGTCTCGTAAAGAACCGAAAAGGGTTGACCTAATAGACGAAGAGGAGGGGAGCTAACTTCTGAATTTCATAAGATAAGAAAGAAGATACTGTAATATGACAAGGATCGTAATCAAAACCCCTACCACAAAAGTAATAAAGGAGGTGACCTAACCTAAGATACACTATTGACCCTGGTGCAGAAAAAGGAGAAAATTAAAGAATGTCGGAGAGTGACAAGAGTAAAGTCAAGTCAGCGAGTCAGTACAGGTGGAGAAACGCTGGGATACTTGGTGTCCGGAAGGACAGGTAGTGGTTGAGAGCCTCAAATGGGTTTGGGTACAGGTAACTCAACCACTACGGTAGGTTGGTAGAGTAGGAGATAGTAGGGGAAGAGGAGGACAGGAGTTAGAAAGGGTCGTAGTCCCAGAAAAGGTTACTCAGTCGAGAAGAGTAGTCCACCGGTTTCATAACCTCAAAGTCGAAGTTGTAGTTAGGAAGGTTACTTGTGGGTCTAACTAGAGGAAATCCTACCCGACCAACCTAGAGGAACGTCAGGTTCCCTGAGAGTTCTCAGAAGAGGTTGTGGTGCCAAGTTTTCGTAGTTGAGAAGACGTGAGTCGAAAGAAATATCAGGTTGAGAGTGTAGGTATGTACTGGTGACCAGAGTCGACTACAGTTATTCCTTCTCAGGACCCACACACAGGTCTCGTCCCAAACGATCAGAACCGTGACAAACCCAGACCCGACCTGACAGGGACTACCATTCCTCGTGAGGACCGGAGGTCCGGGATCGTCGAGAGGGGTGTTTAGACTGTTTTATAGAGACCTATAACGGGTCCCACTGGACCCTCCGTCTTGGTGAGGACCAAATCCTGGTGACCATTTATTTCTTGTAGTCGTAAGTTTCCTAAATCGTGTTATCTGCCGATAATCTTCGACTGACCCCCCTCAAGGCCCTGTCAGGTCCCCGACGCCGAGGGAAAGTCACGTCGCCCAGACTACGGACCAACTCCTCGACTCCAGGTGAACGGAGCCCCGGTGTATTAGTCTGCTACTTGTCGTCTTTGCTAGAACATTGTCTGAGTTATGTCTGAATTTGTATACCTTGCTTTCTTCACTACTCATTTTATACCGAAGTTAATCAATTTGACATACCAAAAGTTATGAATAAAACCTTTAAACTTTGTTCAGAGTTTTATCTACTTGTTTTCCCTTGAGTGTAAATATATAATATAGATGATCCAAAATTTCAAATTGAGAATCACTGAATAAATCACTGGGTGTTTTACATTACTTCATTCAACGATCATCTTGAGTCCCTTCCAGGACACAAGAGTCTACTATAGGTTGCTTCTAAGTGGTAGTTACATTTCATTTTCTTGTCGTTCTATAAATTTAGGTACCCGATATCTTCATCTCTCACTTAAAGATCGGACCAGAACGGTGAATGATCGGTACCCTGATCCTTGTTCATTGAATTTGAGGGACTGGAAATTAAATGATTGGGCACTTCTACCTAGAGAATTGCTTTCACTTTCTCCTCTCATTTTTTCAACCGAATTTCGAGTTGTAAGTCTTTTGCTTCTAGTACCGTAGGCCAGGGTAGTGAAGTACCGTTTATCTACCTCTTCGTCACCTTTGTCACAGTCTGAAATAAAAAACCCGAGGTTTTAGTGACGTCTACCACTGACGTCGGTACTTTAATTTTCTGCGAATGAGGAACCTTCTTTTCAATACTGGTTGGATCTATCGTATGAGTTTTCGTCTATATAATGAAACGGCTGATTCCAGGCAGATCAGTTCCGACACCAAAAAGGACACCAGTACATACCTACACTCTCAACCTGACACTTCTTCCGACTCGCGGCTTCTTAACTACGAAAACTTGACACCACGACCTCTTCTGAGAACTCCCAGGGAACCTGACGTTCCTCTAGGTTGGTCAGGTAAGACTTCCTCTAGTCGGGACCCTAAAGAAACCTTCCTTACTACGATTTCGACTTCGAGGTCATGAAACCGGTGGAGTACGTTTCTCAACTGAGTAACCTCTTCTGAGACTACGACCCTCCCTAACCCCCGTCCTCCTCTTCCCCTGCTGTGTCCTACTCTACCGACCTACCGTAGTGCCTGAGCTACCAGCACTCAGACTCATTTGAGGCCCTCTACCACTACCTGTCCCTCCGGACCGCACGACGCTAAGTACCCCAGCGTTTCTCAGCCTGTGCTGACTCGCTGACTTGACTTGACTTGACTTCTACCTAACTTAATATCGTGGGAAAAGTCTCCCAAAACACTCCTAATTTACTTGATTACGGACGTTTCACAAATCTTGTGACACTTTGGAATCATGAGTTCTTTATAATCGAAGATTTTCATACGTATATTATAATCGAAGATATTCAAAGGTATATTTCCTCGTGAACACAACGTTCGAGTAGTTAATATACTACATTAGGTTAAAAACTTCAAAAAGTTATATGAAAATAGTACAGGGACTCCGGATAACTACAAGTAGTAGAAAAGTATAGGACAGGATGACCAGTAAACCAAGAAAAGAAAACACTTTACAGACGATAAAATATTTGTAACTCACAAACGTTTACTTGAAAATACTTTGTCTTTGTCTGGGAAACGACATGTCTTTTTAATTCTGTTGTAACATTTAATTCATACCAAGTTATTTTTCACCTCACAAACAGAAATTAATAATTAAACTTATGTTCAGGAAATAGATTATATGTACATGTTTATAAAAAGAGGGAGAGACACTGAACGGAAAAACGAAAGAATCATTGAAGAAAGTTTCTCGTTGGTAAAAAATTGTGACTATTTCAGGTTAATATAAAACAAGTAAACGATAAACAAGTCAACCATAAGATGCTTTCGAAACGGATGGGATTCTAATGTTTTAAAATAGGATATAAAAAGAGATCTTCAAAATTGAACATGTGTTTCTAGATACTAGGTGGAGTTCAATTCGTTTTATACTATATTGAGATAGTACATTATGACAAGTTGTTTTCTCTGTTTAGTAACTGTGTATGTTGAAATCTACTTAGAGTTTTAGTAATCAAACTTATTTTCCTTCTGTGCTTTCTCACCTATCAGATGGTAAAGTAATTACTTGTATTAGATCTTTTACGATTGAGTAAATATTTCCGTTTAATCACCAATACGTACGACCCCTATCTCCGTCCCACCTGGTGTTTTCCCCTACTCCTTTAAATCTTCCACTACCTTTACAAATCATGGACCTCAAAGACCACATACGTGTTAACAGTTTGTAGTTTACCAAGTGAAATATATACACTTCGAATATATTAATACAGTTATTTCAACTTTTTATGTGTAAACGTTGGTACCTCTATACCTCAAAACAAGTTCGATGAACCACGTCTTAATTCTCAAACGTAAGTGTCGTCGTAAACAGACTGAGGAATTTGGTGGAAGTATGAGTATTGAGTGAGTCAAGTCAAGTCAGTGAGGTGGCACAGCCTGAGACGCTGACGTACCTGCCGTCGTGTGGTCCGGAGGGACGGGTAGTGGCTGAGGGTCTCAAATGAGTTACAGGTAACTCAGCCACTACGGTAGGTTGGTAGAGTAGGAGACAGCACGGAAAGAAGAGGACGGAAGTTAGAGAGGACCGTAGACCCAGAAAAGGTTATCCAGTCAAGAGACGTAGTCCACCGGTTTCATGACCTCAAAGTCGAATTCGTAGTCAGGAAGATTACTTATAAGTCCTGACTAAAGGAAATCCTACCTGACCAAACTAGAGGACAGCCAGGTTCCCTGAGAGTTCTCAGAAGAGGTTGTGGTGTCAAATTTTCAGTAGTTAAGAAACCGCGAGTCGAAAGAAATATCAGGTTGAGTGTGTAGGTATGTACTGATGACCTTTGTGGTATCGAAACTGATCTGTCAGAAAACAACCGTTTCATTACAGAGACGAAAAATTATACGACAGATCCAACCAGTATTGAAAAGAAGGTTCCTCGTTCGTAGAAAATAAGAGTACCGACGTCAGTGGTAGACGTCACTTTTTATCGGACAGTGACAAAGGTAACAAAGGTGTAGATAAACGGTACTTCACTAACCTGCTCTACGGTACTAGAATCAAAAGACTTACAACTCAAAATTCGGTTGAAAAAGTGAGAGGAGAAAGTGAAAGTAGTTTTCCGAGAAATTAAGAAGAATCGAAAAACGGGATTCCCACCACAGTAGACGTATAGACTCCAATAACTATAAAGAGGGCCGGTAGAACTAAGGTCGAACACGAAGTAAGTCGGGTCGTAAAGAGTACTACGTGAGACGTATCTTCAATTTGTTCGTCCCACTATCATATGTCGGAACTCCATGAGGAAAAGGCTAAACTTTGGTCATTGTGTGATCGTGGACCGTAACCGAGAACTACGAGGAAAGTGTGTGTCGTGGACAGGAGATCTCCAGTCCGAACGGGGTCTTTTTATTAAGTTCAACTATTTATGTAACCAAGTAGAAGAACTTCGTTTGGACACGGAGACCCCCCACACACACACACACACGCGCGCGCTCACACACGTGTGCGTGCACACACTAAATGAATTGAGTGTAGTTTAGTTTTTAGCCACACGAAATTACACTAAAGGGAAGACAACAAGTCAACGACTTAGCACAGGCTGAGAAGCTCTGCCGTACCTGACGTTCTGCGGTCCGGAGGGACACGAAGTGGCAGAGGGTCTCGGACGAGTTTGAGTCCAGGTAACTCAGTCACTACGGTAGGTTGGCAGAGTAGGAGACAGTGGGGGAAGAGGAGGACGGAAGTCAGAAAGGGTCGGAGTCCCGGAAAAGGTTCCTCGGTCGAGAAACGTCGTCCACCGGGTTCATAACCTCAAAGTCGAAGTTGTAGTCAGGAAGGTCACTTGTAAAGGTAGGATTTCACGTTCATTACCTTAAACCTTTACTGACTCTGGGACTCATTGTGTCTGGGAACTTGTCCCTTTACGGATAGTCCTTACTGTAGGGTGTGAATCTATTAATTCTGAAAACGCACCAGATTTTCCTGTACTTTATTCCGTCTCCCATTTCTTTCTCTGTAGTCTCGGATATAGTCTGAGCTTCTCTTACTATACTTTGTTATTTTTGCTAGTTTAATTTCTTTACCGTAGGGTCGGTACGGAGGTTACGGGACTAAGTACTCAGTCCCCGGAACGGGAGTCGCTTGAGGTAGAGAAATAAGGGAAGAAGTTTTTCAGGGTTTGAACCATCATGAAGGTAAGGAAGATGACACTTCGTTTCTACCGTAACAGTAATTGATTTTTAAATCCTCCTTTGCAGCTTCTAAGACTAATGGTATTTCTACCGGACTATGTCCTAAACCCCCTATTGCGAATATAGGGTTTCGTCGATTCTGTACAGGTGGCTCTGACTTTAAATTTAAATCCTCGAAGGTGACTCTACCAACCTACTGTAGTAGTTGAACTACCTGTACTCAGACTCGTTCGAGGCCCCCTCTGTCACTTCCTGTCCCTTCGGGGTACGTTCGTCGGGTACCCGACGTCTGAGTCTGTGTGCCTCGTTGACTCGTTGTGTCGGTTGTCGTCTCCGGTCAGACGTCGACCCGTGTCGGGGCACCAAAGGTGCGGTGTCAGGGAGCCACTCATAACTCTCATACTTGGTCGGATACGTAACACTGTAATTTACAGGTTTTGTCGTCGAAATCTAACAGTCGCTGGACGGTGAGAATTAAGACCGAACTTCGATCTCCTGTCGCAGACGTCTCAAATCTTATCTACTCTGTTTTTCTCCACTTCTTTCAAGTTCAACTGTAAGTTCAACTAATTAATTTAACGAGCCAATGAAAACGGTAACCCGTAGGTAGTCGTGCTGTCGTACCTCGACCTCGTCCTAGGGTCTCCGGGGGACGGCACTGTCTGTCATTCTGACTGAATCCTCAGTCACCCGAAGGGTCCACCGTGATTGTCTTTTCTTGGGCGGACGGTCACGTCCTCTGCATTCTCTGCGTCAGAGGTAGGGACCCAGCCCTTCTAAGAGACCTCCTCCCGTGCCGTTGCGTGAGGTCATAAGAACGGACCTCTTAGGGTACTTGTCTTCTCGGACCACCCGGTGTCAAGTATCCCAGTGTCTCTCGACCCTGCGACGACTTCACTGAATCGTGTATCGTGTTGGCCCTTAGTCAGTCAAAGCGTCCGCGGACTACGCCTAATCGGTTTGACGGTGACTAACCCTTCTATTAGTTACTGCCTAGTTTGGGTCCCGCGTTGTCTTTTGTCGGGACGGTTCGAGTGGGCAGACCGACTTTACTCCGCGAATCCCGAACAGGTATAAGAAGTCGATAAAAAAATAAAGTTATAATAAGATAAACTTTTCAAATATCGTCAACGAGTCTATTTGTCATTGTTTAAGATGTCAGGGCCTGTGAAACCTTTTGTAGTAACTTATTTAGTTTGACTTTTTAAGATCATTACCGAATCTACAAAATTAGTCTTTCAATCGGAAATAAAACCGGGACGGTACACCATACACCCTAGAATCAAGGGGCTGGTTCCTGTCTTGGGTAGGGGAACTTCACCTTCGTACCTCAGTTGGTGACCTGGAGGTCTCTTCAAGGTTTAAATTCAATCTGTAAATACGAATCTTTCATAAACGTTATCAAGGCAAGACGAAGTACAGATCTATCCGACCATCAAGAGTCGGTCCCCACTAAAACCGGGGTCGCCCATAATCGCTACTGTAAGACCTGTCAGTGTCGAACTCCTTCATGGCGGTAAGTACGGATCGTCCATTCTCCGTCATCCACGACTATATGTAGATATGTAGAAAGTTGCGTGTCTCATCGAGGAGTGTCGTTTCTTAGAGGTCCGCGTGTCGCAGTCGTCACAACGCCGTCTCTTTCGGACTTGGATCTCGTCCGTTGTGAAATACTTATTGTCAAATCTTCGATGTCTTTGTGGTTCCTTTTGTGATCCCCCGCCACTCTCGAGTGACTTGTACCGGAGGACAGTTTTGTCAAGGTGTAGCTACGACTTCGTAAAAAAAATGCATAACATCCTTCACTTATTCGTAACTACAAAAACTCTTAGTCCGGAAAAGTGACGCCCTCACTTTCCCTTGAGCGAATCAGCACAGGCTGAGAAGTGCTGGGGTACCTGACGTCGGGTGGTCCGAGGAGGCAGGTACTCTGAAAGGTCCGTTCTCACGAGGGACGCCCTCCTCGTAGACGTTTGTCCTTTCCCCCGTCCGCTCCTTCCGTGGGCGTCCCGACGTGGAGTCGACAGTCAGTCGAGTCCGTGAGTCGGCACAGGCTGAGCCGCTGGGGCCCCTGGCGTCGTACGGTCCGGAGGGACAGGTAGTGGTTGAGAGCCTCAAGTGGTTTGAGTGCAGGTAGCTCAGTCACTACGGTAGGTCGGTACAGTAGGAGACAGCAGGACAAGAGGAGGGTGGAAGTTAGAAAGGGTCGTACTCTCAGGAAAGTTTACTCAGGCAAGAAGCGCAGTCCACCGGTTTCATAACCTCGAAGTCGTAGTCGAAGTCGTAGTCAGGAAGGTTTCTTATAAGTTCCGACTAGAGGAAATCCTACCTGACCAACCTAGACGAACGTCAGGTTCCTTGAGAGTTCTCAGAGGAGGTTGTGGTGTCAAGTTTTCGCAGTTAAGAAACCGCGAGTCGAAAAAAATATCAGGTCAAGAGTGTAGGTATGTACTGATGACCTTTTTGGTATCGAAACTGATCTGTCTGTAAACAACCGTTTCATAACAGAGACGAAAAATTATACCACAGATCCAACCAGTATCGAAAAGAAGGTTCCTCATTCGCAGAAAATTAAAGTACCGACGTCAGTGGTAGACGTCACTAAACCCTCGACTAAAGTCAACACTTAGTCACGTTTATGCACTTATATAGTATAGACGACATAATATGACTAAAAGATAGAGACGAATGACTTTTCAGAATATTTACTTCCGTAGACATTTCGGTCCTCGTGAGGCCCATGGGTTTAAAACAAAAGATTTATAGTAAGAGATACTTGTCTTTGATCTCTAAGAGTTTCTTAACCGACTAAGGTCCTTGTACCGCTATTCGGATCCCATAGAGCGACCCGGAGTCTCGTGCTACAACGACAACAGCAAATCAACGATTCAGTGCAAGATGACAAAACGTTGGGGTACCTGACATCGGGTAGTCTAAGGAGGTAGGTACCCTAAAGGGTCCGTTCCTATGACCTCACCCAACGGTAAAGGAAGACACCCGATGGAACGACTGAGACAGTTTTCCTGTACCCTGGACTGAACATCCCCGAAAGTCACTGGTCTAAACCCCGTTAAAAATGTACTATTTACTCTTTTTCGATTGTTTACCTTATAGTTTAATTAAAGAATTTCCATGTTTAACCTCTCTTTTTTTATGACATAAATCTTCTTGCGACCGATGTATTTGTTCCTCCTTCCCATCTTATAAAAAACAGGGACGGAGAGTCGTATGTCCTAGAATCGAGGGGTTTGTTGTTCGTTTGTGTGTGGGGGACGTCACCTACACGTCTCAGAATTGCTGATCTAGTAGTCCCTTCAGAGTCCCATCTTAAAATTCTATGCCAAAATACTAAAAATTAGAATTTACCTCAACAAAGGTCTTTCGTAGAAGTCGTTCATAATTTTGGTGAGCTACGACCCCTTCTCATATGAGTGACAGAGTCTCATAGCGGGGCACCCAATACGTATTTTATGACATCTCTCCGGACAGTCGTAAAAGTGTACCACTAGTCCGAAGTGAGTCGCGGTGTTCGCCTGTTGACCTGTAGGACATGACGGTTGTGGCGTGTTACACGTGCAACGGGTACATTGTTAGAACGGTTTTACGGTTTTACAAATTGGACTTAGATGACACTCCTTTTTAAATTTTTTGGTTCTACCCCCTGAAATTTGTCCTGGTAACGAGATCTGGGAAGTCTTTTTCAGTTTCAGTGTGTGTTTTTTAAGCCCCTGTCTAGGTATTATTTTTCTAACTCTGTGGTGGTTTACGTCCCACTTGTGGAACTCTTTTAGTTTTACAATGACATGAAATGTACTATGTATATTAATTTCAATTAAAAGAGTCACACTTATACCACAACTCAAACTCCCTTTTACAGGAATAAGAGTACGTATAATTTCCTAAATCTATTTACACAGTACCACAAACGTTGAATATAAATTTATCAAGTCCTTTGTCTCTATTTGTCTATCGTATACAGGGTTTTACAGCTGTGACTACTTACACCTACTTCTTACACGCATGCTAGTAGCATACCAAAACTTTGAACAGATTTTTTTTCTTTCCTTTTAAAACGTGGTCAGTCACCGTCATCCTCTTTTTCGTTTTGAAGTGGAAAGTAACCGTTTAATAAGAAGAAGTTGAGGTATACGATAAACAGGTCATATATGACGGTAACGGGTCATATGTCTGTTACACCAAAACTGTATCTCCTGTCACCGAACCTACAGGAAAGACGACGTCTACCAAGTGGGTTCGAAGTGTAGGGTAGGAGGACTTCGGCGTACAAAGCCAAACCATGGAAACCAAACCACTGTGTCAAACACTGTCACGACGGGAGTTGTACGGTCGTTTAAACCTTTTGAGTCGTCACGGGGTCCTGACCTTTTTCAGTCAAAAGTAAGGTTAGGGTTTCTTTCCGTTACGGTTTCTTACGAGTTTGATGGTGTGTTAACGTGAGTAGAGTGTACGATCATTTCATTACGAGTTTTAAGAGGTTCGGTCCGAAGTTGTCATACACTTGGTACTTGAAGGTCTACGAGTTCGACCTAAATCTTTTCCGTCTCCTTGGTCTCTAGTTTAACGGTTGTAGGTAACCTAGTAGTTTTTACGTTCTCTCAAGGTCTTTTTTTAGATGAAGACGAAATAACTGATACGGGTTGGGAAACGGACACACCTAGTGTTGTTTGACACCTGTTAAGACTTTCTCTACCCTTATGGTCTGGTAGACTGGACGGAGGACCCTTTAGACACACGTACAGTCCTTCGTTGTCAATCTTGACCTGTACCTTGTTGTCTGACCAAGGTTTAACCCTTTCCTCATACAGTTCCGACATATAACAGTGGGACGAATAAATTGAATATACGTCTCATGTAGTACTCTTTACGACCCGACCTACTTCGTGTTCGACCTTAGGTCTAACGGTCCTCTTTATAGTTATGGAGTTTATACGTCTACTGTGGTGGGAATACCGTTTTTCACTTCTTCTTGATTTGTCGGAGAACTACTTTCACTTTCTCCTCTCACTTTTTCAACCGAATTTTGAGTTGTAAGTCTTTTGATTCTAGTACCGTAGACCAGGATAGTGAAGTACCGTTTATGTACCCCTTTGTTATTGTCTTAAATAAACAAACCCGAGGTTTTAGTGACGTCTATCACTGACGTCGGTACTTTAATTTTCTGTGAATGAGGAACCTTCTTTGCAATCCTGGTTGGAACTATCGTATAATTTTTCGTCTCTGTAATGAAACGGTTGTTTCCAGGTAGATCAGTTTCGATACCAAAAACGTCATTAGTACATACCTATACTCTCAACTTGACACTTCTTTCGACTCGTGGCTTATTAACTACGAAAACTTGACCCCACAACCTCTTCTGAGAACTCTCAGGGAACCTGACGTTCCTCTAGGTTGGTCAGGTAGGATTTCCTCTAGTCAGGACTCGCAAGTAACCTTCCTGACTACGATGTCGACTTTGAGGTTATGGAACCGGTGGACTACACTTCTTGACTGAGTAACCTTTTCTGGAACTACGACCCTTTCTAACTCCCGTCCTCCTCTTTCCCTGCTGTCTCCTACTCTACCAACCTACCGTAGTGGCTGAGTTACCTGTACTCAAGCTCATTTGACACCCTCAACCACTACCCGCCCCTCCGGACGCACGACGTCAGGTACCCCAGCGTTTCTCAGAGTGTACTGACTCACTGACTTGACTTACTGACTGTAACACAGTTATCCACCGGTACGGGTGAAAGACGATGACGTATTATCCGTAAACCTTTCATACTAATTTGTGCCCTGTTGTGACCTGGATGGACGGTCAGGTCACCCACTTTGGGGTGTGAGGGTCACGTCTCCACGTCTCCCACACCCAAGCTAGGGACCAGTCCCTTGACTCTAGGGTGTAACGTTTTTTTTTTTTTGTTTTGTTTTGTTTTGTTTTATTTTCACCAAATAAAAAGTTTCGTCCCTCGTCTCAGGTCATCGAACTACTTTCGAAATTGGAAAATTTAGGTTACACTTTCACTTTGGGAGAGTCAGGACAGCTTGAGAAACGCTAGGGTGTCTGAGATGTCGGGTACCCTAAGGAGTCGGTCTTGTGACCTCACCCATCAGAAAGGGAAGAGGTCCCCTAGAAGGGTCGGGTTCCTGGTTTGGGTCCGGAGGGACTTGGGGTGTAACGTTCGCCTAAAAACGGTCGACTCGGTGTTCCCTTCGGGAAGTTAGGTTAGTTCACCTCCACTGGAATAAAACAACTTCTTGAACTTGAACTTGACCAGCCGGTCCTTGTGCCGGGTCGGTAGGTGTCGACACTACCGAGAGACAAACCTTTGTTAGAGATTCACTTGAATAAAACAACCTCTTGCACTCGACAAGCCGTTTGTTTCGAGTCGACAGGTGTCGTCACTGCCGACAGACCAAACCTTTGTTAGAGATTTGTCTTTTGAACGAAGGTTTGGTATTAAATCTTTTTATAAATTTAAAATATGGAGTCTCTTGTTTATCATTAAAGGTACACCTCATAGACTAAAAGACGAGACTTTAAAATTAATGAGGTATTTTAATTAATATCCCAAATGAGGACTAGGAAATCGTAGATTCACCGAACCAGGTTCCATCACGGTCCACTTCGAATAAGGTTCACAAGATCAATTCCTAAATAAACAACAAAACCTTCCAAAAGAAAGGAAAGGAACATAAGTTAAAAAGTTACAGTTCTAGTTCCTCTAATTAAACATTCTGTAAAACAAAGATTAAAACAGAAAGTAGAATGCGGTTTAAAAAGGATTTTGTCTCTGTGGTGCTAAGTCGCGTGCAGACGACTTGTCGCGAGGTGTGTCTCGTCGGGAGACCGGAGGGCTGAGCTCACTGCCGACTCGCTCCCTCGACTTAAAGGGACAAGACACCTAACGGAACCCAGAGACGACATCCACCCCTTTGAAAATCTTCCGTGGTACAAGGGATGGTTACAAGTTCGGGGTCCACCACCGACTGACTGAATAACTGATTGGAATAATTGTTATGAGGGTATTTGAGTACATGTCTGGGTTCTATTGGTATGTAGTTCCTGTCTCCTTCGTTAATGTTCCGCTCAGTACGTTTCAGCGTGTAAAAATACTTCTCCCTACTTTATAGAATGGTTCACACTTTATTCCTTAGAGAAGCCTGGACTACGAGTACGACAATATGCTGGGACGACAGTTAAACCGGACGCGCCCAAGGTGTGCGAAAAGTCTGAAAGGTTTATATAGAAGAGATAGACTTCTTTCCTGTAGAAAGAAATAAGTGTGATGGTCTTTGGTAACAGTCAAAATTTTGTAGCAGAAGTCTTTAGTCACAAATAATTTTCATTAAGATTTAGTATAAATCCAAAGGTTTAAAAGAAACAAAAAGTCACCAACTAAAAGCGACGTAAGAAAAGGAAAAATGTGTCTAGGTAAATGAGTAGCAGAGAGAAAGAGAGAGTTGCCTACCTATAAAAAGAATAAAAAGTAAACTGAACAGGAGTAATCCGTCCACTTTAAGTGTCTTGAGGTACGTGTTAAAGCAAGAAACTTACAATTCTTTAGATTATATAAGTACCCACAACCGACCAAATACACTGAGAACCGTACAGGACACACATTGTGAGAATGGATAGGTGTGGTCAAAAGTCCTTTATCTTTAACGATGGATTAAAGTTGCGTAACGTAAAAGAAGATAGTTTACTTAGAATACGAGAAATTTTGTTTTGCATAATTAGTTTCTGTAGATTGATAGACGTATAAGTCGTTACTAAAATACTAATTTAAATTCGAGACTGTGTAATGTTACCTTTCTTTTGACAGAATCAGAGTGTCTTGCAAACTGTAATGCATCAGAATATGGTGTCAAACTCTTACACTCAGACATTTTCTTAATCTTTACAAGATCGTCTGGGTCTTTTACAAGAGAGATGAGTCTCTTCTTCGGTTTTCCTTTCGTCGATTTCCTTCCTTTTACCTGCTCGTCTGTCACTGTCTTTCCATGCGTCACTGCTCTACTGCCGCGCACCGGCACCGGCACGTCGCTACGGCGACCTCCCTCTTCCGTCGTCTTGAGCTCCTTACTTTACTCACGTACCCTTCCGCTTCGATGTCGGGGTATGAGGAGTCAGTCGTGACTTTGCGTTCAGATCCTTCTTTTTTCAGTTTTACCAACTTAAAATCTTTGCTTTTCTTTTCTTATGATCACCACGTTCCGTGGATCAGTCCATTGACTTCATAGTCATCTTAAGTCTTGAGACGCATCTTAAGTCTTTCATATTAGTTACCCAAGTTAGTCACTGTTTATGCACTTAAATCATTCAAATGACCACTTTCTTTACGGTCTAATAAATTATAGAGACGAAAAATAGTTATTGTAAGAAAAGTACGGACCTCACTTTCACAATCGACGAGTCAGTACAGACTGAGAGACACTGGGGCACCTGACATCGGGCAGTCCGAGGAGACAGGCACACCAAAAGGCCGTCCCTACGACCTCACCCATCAGTAAGGGAGGAGATTGTGTCTCTTACTTGGGTCCAGAGGACGCAACGACCGTCTAAGAAATGGTAGACTCGGTCGTCCCTTCAGGTGACCTCTGTTTCTGCGATGCATTTTTCGGTTCCGGTTAGTTCGTAGCACTAAGATGAACAGACTTTTTCATCCCGCTCGTAAGGTCTTGGTTAGTCGTCTCCACCGATGCGGTGGGAGGCTTTTGTGTCGGACCGTTCCTTTACGGGACCCCTCCCTGTGAGCGAGTAAAACGGAGGTCGTCCCCGTGGGTGAGGTCGCAAGAACGGACCTCTCAGGGTCCCTGCCCCCTCGGACCATCCGGAGTCAGGTACCCCAGTGACTCTCAACCTGTACTGAGTCACTGAAGTGAAAGTGAAAAGTGAAAGTATGTGACCTCTTCCTTTACCGTAGGGTGAGGTCGCAAGAACGGACCTCTTAGGGTCCCTGCCCCCTCGGACCACCCGACGGTAGAGACCCCAGCGTGTCTCAGCCTGTGCTGACTTGCTGAAGTGAAAGTGAAAAGTGAAAGTACGTAACCCCTTCCTTTACCGTTGGGTGAGGTCACAAGGACGGACCTCTTAGGGTCCCTGCCCCCTTGGACCACCCGACGTCAGGTACCCCAGAGGTTCTCGACCTGTGCTGACTCGTTGAAGTGAAAGTGGGAAGTGAAAGTACGTAACCTCTTCCTTCACCGTTGGGTGAGGTCACAAGGACGGACCTCTCAGGGTCCCTGCCCCTTCGGACCACCCGACGGCAGAGACCACAACGTGTCTCAGTCTGTGCTGACTTCGCTGAAGTGAAAGTGCAAAGTGAAAGTACGTGACCCCTTCCTTTACCGTTGGGTGAGGTCACAAGGACGGACCTCTCAGGGTCACTGCCCCTTCGGACCACCCGACGTCAGGTACCCCAGTGTGTTCTCAGCCTGTGCTGACTTCGCTGAACCGTCGTCCCTGTGTTACCAAATCATGAATCGGAGACACGTAAGACAAACTTGAGAATCATGAAGTAAAAATGTCTTTTATCAAGTGTTTTGGTATTCAGAGATAAGAGGGTTAATATAAAAGACAAAGACAAAGAAAAAAAGACATATTGACTAGTCCCCTTATCTATATTTTTTAATTTTTCTTCTTTTACTGGTTGTAATTTTACTTTTTCGGTCTATCAACTTTACAAAGTTGGATCACTTGTGAAACAGGAAGGGGTGGACGAGGAATCGAAAGGAAGGAGCCGAACCGGTCGTACTTAACAGAAGGACATGCAGAAACCGACGAGGACCGTCATGATGAAAACCTTTTATGCCACTGAGGCTGTAGTCGAATCTGTTACCTCTAACAATCGTTATTTGAGACCCAACACATGAATCCTACAGTGGGTACCTCGTGTTCACCACGTTTCAATGTGTTGTGTTTTGTGAGGTCCGTTGGACATTTACAAATTGTCATACCATAGTGGTGATGAAGGAGGAAAATACTATGTAATCATTCAAGTCGACGTCCACTACATTTGTTTATTGGACCATTGGATTAGTGTACCTTATTATAGTAAAGAAATCTATTTTCGTAAGTCTCAAAGTCGTAGGATATTTACTCCAAGACTCACTTAACTTCCGATGGATTCTGTCTTAGCCATACCTATTGTTTTGTCTTTGTCTAAGTGTCCATGTTTGTCGTCTGATCACCAGTGGTCACCCACTACCCCCGACTCCTGTGTTATCCCTTTCTCCCAATTCTCCACTATGACGGTCCGCATTCTTTCACGTCTATGTGGAGCAAGTCGTGTCCCTTACGTCAGTCATCAAATCCTGCGGAGATGTACCTCACACTGGATATTTTTATGACTTAATGATATAACATGAGGACTTTGGTTATATTATAACATTCAGTCGGTACGAAGTCAATTTTATTCATTTATCCATATCTACTTACCCCCTAAAATGTCACACACGGAATATAGAGTTGTTTCGACAATAAAAAAAATTCCTATTTTTCTTTACCATACCTAATATTAAAAAATTATTCACATTCATTGTCACACGATATTGAACAAATCAGTTTCAGTTGGTTTGGTTCTTCCCTACCCAACCTACAAGATGTACTCTACCAACTTCCGTTTTGTAACGAATTTTCATACCACATAGGGAAAATCAACATGGATGTGACTCTCAAAAGACGTTCGATTAAAGTTCTTAGTCTTTCGACTGATATTTGGGGTAGGAAAGGAATTCCCAACCTCTGAGACGGTATCTTTTCTTAGTAGAATCAAAGGAACACATTCTATTTCTTCTCTTTTCCTACTAGGTGGAACTTATAAAGTCCTAAAAGGTGAAACTAACAAACCAACCAATCCCACTTGAGACTTGGTGAGAGTAATTGGAGGTCGTATCGGAACACATAATGGAACCTCTGGGGTTCCGGAGGAGGACGTTGATACGGTCTGTTCAATCGGAAGCTCGCCAGTTTCTATAGGAGGTAGGGGTCTCGGCGGTCCTGCCGGCGGTCCAGAAGTCCATTGGGGACCTCGGACTCGGCGCCGTCCACGTTCTGGTGCCGACACAGAGAGTTCGACGGACTCGAATAGGTCAATAACTCGAAGAGTACTCACTAGAGGAACCATTATTGGATACCCTTTCTTTCTTTCTGCTTTTTATACTTGAAAAAGAAATCTTTTATTTTAATGTGGTTTTACACTTTAAAGGATTCCTGATCTACACTCCGACATTCATCCACTTTGATGAAGAGTAACAAACCTTTCGTCTTAGATTTTCTCATTCACCCCTTTCGCGTCGGTACAAGTTATCGACTTATACTCCGTACGTCGGGACCCTAGATCCGGAACCGTGTGGTAGGCTCTCAATGAACCTTTTCGTTATTAAATAGTGTCCCTTGCAAATGAAAACAAAGAGAGTACTAGGCAGAGATTCGACGTGACAAACACATAATATTGTTATTTTAAATATATACACAGACAGAAAGGAAAACCGGTGTAATCTTCCGCAGGAACCTTGGACTCTAGAAGTCTAAGACTGCAGTGCATTCAACCCTAAGATCCGACAACAAAAACAACAACAATCAACGAGTCAGCACAGACTGGAAAACACTGGGGAACCTGACATCGGGAGGTCCGAGGAGATAGGTACCCTAAAGGGCCCGTTCTTATGATCTTAACCAACGGTAAAGGGGGAGGTCCCCTAGAAAGACTGGGTCACTACCTTGGACGTTAGAGGACGAAACCATCCACCTAAGACTCGGTAGACCTTACGGGTTAAGATCCGACTGGTCACACTTAAAGATGGAGTTGAGATTGGTCTTAAGAGTAATCAGTCTGTAGGCATCTCTGACTTAAACATAGTTTGATTGTAAAGACCTAGTAATCTTAGTTAATTAGAGTTTACACCTTTTCTAGTATCTCCTCCGGGAAGTTCCTCGTAGACTCTGTGGGTGGTCGTAGGCGAACTCTTCAGGACTGTAGCTGGCGGGTGAAGAAATACTTGTCGGACCAGACCACCGACGTGTCGAGTGGAACACTCTTTCTGGAGAGGGTAAGACTGGTATTTAGACGAAGGGACATTAACCACGGATAGTCAAAATTAAGAGTGAGACCGTTGACGTCTGTTAATCAGGCGAAGAAGAAAGTACGCTGTGATTTATAAGATTACGCTGGTTGTACGAGGGACTTGATGGTAGGGAGAGGAGTAGGTGGGGAGTTAGGGAAACCAGGTTTTCTCCACAACTACGTATCGTATATTTTCGATGTACATTTTATTGTCGAGTGCTTCTGACCTTCTCCTGCGTACACTGACACGAAAGTTTTGAAGTTCGATTTTGGTAATCTTCGTTGTACGGGATCACGCACCCACGAAATAACCCCCTAATAAAACGAAAAATTCACGTGTATCAGTGAAGAATCGGAAAACCGATTCTAGTTCGTATCATACCCCCGAAGGTCCCGTCGTGTCCCCAGCTCTTAGGTGGACGGCTACGTCCTCTGCGTTCTCTACGTATAAGGTAGGGGCCCACCCCTTCCAGGGGACCTCCTCCCGTACCGTCGGGTGAGGTCATAAGATCGGACCTCTTAGGGTGTCTGTCTCCTCGGACCACCCGATCTCAGGTACCCTAGTGTCTCTCATCTTGTACCGACTCGTTGATTCGCACGTCACGACGTAATTCGTATTCGTCAATAAACCTCGGAGGTCGAAGGACGTACACATTAAAGGTTCGGTCTGGGAAAAGACTACAGATACCGACGTTTCTGACTCACCAAATGGACAGGGTCTGACTGTAGGAACGACCCATCCTACTACTGGTATGAGTCCGCTAGGAGGTCTAGCCCCTCGAGGTCTTGGACAGGACCTCCGAGGTACTACCTCGGATCAAAGTTCACGGGAACGTCTGTGTAGTAGACCTGTCTAAACGAGACTCTGATATTTTCATTGTAGTCACTCTGTTGTTTCGGTCGAGGAAAGACACAAAGGTAAATTTCGTACTCCCTAAATGTAGAATAGGAGGTTTCAAAGGGTGTTCCTCACTGGTTTGGTTTTAGATAGGTGGAACGGAGTCTTTATAGGTACTAACTAGTGACAACATGACTAACTTTCTCCCCTCCCGTCGGATGTAATTCATCGACGACTTCACGTTTCACAAATACGAAAAGTTATATAATAAAAATCAGTTGACATATAAAAACTACGGGTCTTCGTCAATTAAATGAAGTTTCTCAACTCTTTATTCGTAGTATTCTAGAATAGTCCTATTGGTAAAAAATTTCAGTCTGTCCAGGAAACTTCTTGTATTAAATCACAGAAAGGTCGAGTTCATTACTGATTAGACCTGGTTAAGTGTCGTGACCCAACGTTTAATGTTTTATCGATGTTTTATAATTATCGTTTCGTGCATTGTTACACGATTCACTTAAGGTGTATGACTCCAGTCAATTTCTTTAAATCAATACTGGTATTGGAATAGAATACAAAAGGAGAAACCTTCCGATGAGTATTGTATTTCTATCGACGTAGTACATTTGGTTTACCTGGTCCAAAAGGACACTTTTACTTCTAAAACTGCCATTGAACAGTCTAAGACTGAGCAAAGGAGATCTTTCAACCGAACGAAACCCCGTACAAACGAGGAAATTCATCGAGAGATACTGGGGATACCTTTAGAGGTAAGGTAAGAGGAGTGTGATACCAGGGGTTTGAACCGATTAGACACCTTCCTGGATGTACCCAATGAATTTTTATGTTGGTGAGTTCGTGAAGAACGTTTAGTCTTAGAGGTCCTTACACCGGGACCATAAACGTAATTTTTTTTTTTTTTTGTTCGAACATTATCGTTATATTAAAGTGATAGACAGGTTACTGGAGTTATAGACTATTGTTATCAGAAACCTTTCTATTACGACCTATTAAGGTCGACACTGATTACACAAACCGACCCCTTAATACAAAAGGAATTGCGGTAAGTAATGACGAAAATGGACTCTTTCGTAAGGACATTAGTCGTGAGATTATACGAGCAGGTCTTTCTATTCGGGAGACACTAAAATGTCAACCGAGATGGTTCGCAAATTGACGGTCATTACCGTTCGAAAAAACCTTTATATAAGCTATCTCATATATGTTAACCATCAAATCCTTGAACAAGTATTATGTGTCTGGGTAAGAAAGAACAACTTATTGTTCGTAATAAAACCAACGTCGGACTCTGAATCCTATACGACTCCTGTTTTTCTTCTCCTCAACCAACCTGAAAGGACCACCAAGTCACCAACCCTGAGTTGTGAAGGTTACGTTCCCCGTTGACAAGTCAGGGACTTGTCCCTTGATTCTGGGGTGCACGACGTGTCGTACCGGTTTTTTATTTTTGCATTTTTAAACAATACATATAATTCTTCCTTTCTTCAACCCCTCTAACGCCTATCGTCCTGCCGGATGGGTCTTTGAAAAATAAATAGATAAATAAAAATTTTATAAACAAATGAACAAACCGACACGGTCCAAAACGAACGTCGTGTGTCTTAGGAATCAACACGGCACACCCTAGATCAAGGGACTGGTCCCTACCTTGAACCCGGGGGATGTAACTCTTGTACGTCAGAATCGGTGACCTGGTGGTCCTTTAGGGTCCTTGGTCAATAAGACTAATACTTATAGCAAGAGGTCAAAACGAATCGGAGAGTTCAAGTGTGAGTGAAATGTTAACTGGATGTAACATTCGTAGATAACGGCAATGATAGATGATGGACTAAAGTAAAGGTCAAACGTCATTTACTTAACAAATCATTGCCAAATTCGAATCGGGTTTCGGGCCTGAACGGACTTTGGACAGGTTCCAGACACAAAATAAGGTCAAAAAGTTAATACGTTGACAGTACGATTTGCCTCGTTTTATTTTATTTTGAAAGTAATTAGATAATTATTTAGACCTGAAATAGACCATCCATGAACCCTATCAGTGAACCTATAATTGGATTCCGGTTTTTAATAAATTGTATAAAATTTCGTTTTAAACACCCCTGGTTGAAATTCTCTTTTTCGTTTAATTCAGCTCTCAGATGGAGTAGGGCAGACTTTCGGTACCGGTGTCAGACCAGAAAGACTTTACGCATGAAGGTCCGGGGAGACTTCCTCTGCCGTAATTGGTCGTGGTCGACCAGCCTCCGACACTCCGATGACCCCTTGTCCTCGAGGAATTGAAGTGGAAACCCTCCTCTTTGTCATTCTAACATGCACTGACTGGTACACCACCTTTAACCAAAGTGACCAAAACGAAACGTAAAACAGGGTAGAAACTTAAATATAAACATAATCATTAGCGGCGAGTTATGGAAGTCCACTCGGTTCTTCTGAACTCGTTCATAGATTTGTCAGTGTTAACACACCGTGAGTTCACTTCGGTAATAAATTCCGTGATTTGAAGTCGGACTGAACAGTGGGGGATCTTGCTCGGGTCAATAACACAGGTCCCCGGACCCCGGTGAGGGACCCTCCACAGTACCTGAATTTACCGATAGACTAGAATGACAGAACAGTACACAGTACCTGGACAAACTTTTTACATTAAGTAAACACGAAATTCCTTTTAAAAACGAAACGTTTTTAATTTAATTAATTGATTACATCTTACGTTTTGTTTCATTTCACTCACGTGTCGAATGGACGGATGAAATACCTACACCTCTACTTGCTAGTACTAATTAAATATATTGTAGTTCAACGGGTCACTTCTCTACCAAATACTTATGGTTATGTAATTGGTAAATGTACACTGAAACGACACTATAAGGAGGACTATGGTAGGATACAACTTTCGTTACTGATAGACTCAGTCACTAAAATGTCTAGTGAAGAAAATAGGTTTCTAAAAGATGATATTAGTTTGTTTTCTTTATTGACCCTTTCAACGTCTTCTTTCGGAACTGGAAAATGCGGAGGGGTGAAGAGTTCGCCTCTTCCGTTACCGTGGGGTGAGGTCATGAGAACGGACCTTATGGGATACCTGCCTCCTCGGACCTTCCGACGTCAGGTACCCCAGCGACTCCCAGCCTGTATTGACTCGCTGAAGTGAAAGTACGTAACCTCTTCCTTTACCGTCGGGTGAGGTCACAAGAACGGACCTCTTAGGGTCCCTACACCCTCGGACCGGCCGACGGCAGAGACCCCAGTGTGTCTCAGCCTGTGCTGACTTCACTGAATCCTCGTCGTCGTGAAGAGTTCTCATTTTAACTATTCTACAATCCTTGAAAGTAAAATACTTTACCTTTTGCAGTACTCTATAGATTGTGGACCATGATCTTATTGGTCAATAGGTGTACCTTCCTTCTTCTTAGCAAGGGGAAGAAAGAGTAGGATGTAATCTTAGTCGAACTCCACCTAGTATTCGGATTTACATTCGTGACTTCGTTATTTAGGTGATTTTCTTTTGTCTTATAGAAGCACTGGAATCCATTCGTTTTTAAAGAGTCTTTTATGTGTCTTTCGTGTTTGGTAACTATTTGACCTGAAGTAAATTTTAATCTTTGAAGACGAGTAGTTTTTATGTCACTTGTTTTATTTGTGTCTCTGATTCTTTTATAATCGTCGTATCCACAGATTGTTTTATAAACATAGGTCTTATATATTTCTTAAGGACGTTGAGCTATTATTTTTCATTTATTAGGTTAGTTTTTACTTGTTTATTTAACTTGTCTCGAAGTATTTAATTCTATATAATTTCTGGTTATCAGTGACTTTTTCTACGGTCTCTTTACGTTTATTTCTGGTGTTACTTTCTCAATTTACTTTTCAATCATTTACTTTTCATCAATTTAGATGACTTTCTCAATCTACTTTTTATAAATGTTGTGGTTTTTAGTCTCTCCTAAACCTCATTGACCTTAAAAGTATGTCAGGACCACTCTTACATTTGCCAAGTCGGTGAACTCTTTAGATAGACCGACAACGAACTCTTCGATTTGCAGGTAGGGATACCAGATTCTGAGTCTTAAATACGGTTCATAAATGAGTTCTCTTTACTTTTTTTTTTTTTAATTAGGTTTTCGAAAGATGTTTTCACAAGTATCATTGTAATAAATATTATCGGGTTTTGATCTATACTGGGTCTATAGGTTTTTCTTCTTTTTCTAGTTGTTTGACCATAAAAGTATGGCTGTGTAGGTTTATGTACTTACTTTGGGTGTCTTATCATGGAGGACGTTATGAAGTGGATAAACTTCGAAATCCCATCCATTTCAATCGGACACTACACCTTATTTTAGTGACCAACGAGCCCTTGTCTACACCTTCTTTAAAAGTCCCATTCCTTTACGAGACACAGTACCATGTGTAAGCAGTTTTGACGGACTTACTTACAAAATTCCAGACTCGTACAGTGACTTACATTAATGTGGATTTTCTTTTTTTCTTCTACCTCTCTTTCTTCTACCGTATCTAGAGGATGGAAAACAGAATAAAAGATAGACACGTAATTAGACATAAGACCGAAGAAGATTCACTAAAAACTTTAGGTCTAAAAGTCCAGAATCAAATATATTAACAAATTATGTCACATTCATAAAGATATTTTACTCGTGTCTTTTTCTTTTCTGTATCGTATATTTGACTCTAAAATTTTGTAAATCTGGTATGTACCATCCTTAATATATTTCCCCCTTTTATATAATTTATGACATTACGTCCAGATCCAGGTTGGATCAGTTTTATTTACGTTAAAAATACGAAAGTCTGCAAATTTACTTTGCTTGTTTAACGACGTCGACGATAAAGGACTATTCTCGTCAAAAGAAGAAAACTCGGAGACTCTAACATGAAATGTGAATTTTGACGTATTAATCACTCTCCCATTGTCCGTCCTTCCGGTCCCCAGAGGTTTACCTCCTTTATCGGACGTTCACAGTCTGTAAAAGAGAGAGAATTCACCGTCCTTCTTTGTTTGGTCGCTATAAAAAAGGAAGAGATATGCTTAAATTTTCCTCCAAAGAGATTTGCAAGACACAACGGTATTACTGTGGACCAAAGTGAACTTCAATTGGTAACGGAAAAAAATACCTTTACAAACAGAATTCGATACGATTACATGATGCGTAAATGGGGTTTGAGACAGAAGTTCAGCCAAGGCGGAAAACCCGAGTTTGGATGAACTATTTGGTCATACAATATGAGATTAGATACATTTACTGTGATAAACATACCACGAGACGGGAAGAAGTTCTAAGTTCAATTAGGAAAATACCGGGTTCTATTTGGTAAACCTCGGTTCTAATAGGGTTTTATGTAGGATACCCACTCCCCGGACCACGGTCAGACTCAAAACTCTGGAAGGAAAGAAAGTAATTGTCTGACGACCACTGATAATTGTAGGTCGATTTCTGATCGTCCCCCCGTGAGAAAGACGGGGGAAGACTACGGATACAGTCTTCGAAAGAGATAGAGGAAATATGAATTTATTTTGAAACAATGTGTTTTCGAGACTCGCTAGTTCGGAGCAGAGACCGGGGCCTAACTTAAGAAGAGGAGACCCCCGGTTCTTAGGGCCGCAGCATTAAGTTGTTGGAAAGTAATCCTATTAGTTTGAATCGTATTAATCTCAGGAGTTGAACCTCAAGTTTTATAATTAAGGAGAAAATAATAACTTTTGTTTTTAAAACAGTCACAACAAAAATTAGGATTTAAGATATTTTAACACAAGAAATACGAAGTGGACCCAGGTATACTTCGTGTACACCGTTTGAACGGAGACTTATAATTCCGAGAGAAGGTAGAAAAGACATACCTTACTTTACGTGTATATTTTGTGTAACGTTCGAGAGACAGATTTGTATTCTTTTCTACATTGCGTGTACACACGTTCGAGTCGACGAACCTGAGAACACAGGTTGAGAAACGCTGGGGTGCCTGACATTTGACGGTCCGAGTAGACAGGTACCCTAAAAGGTCCGTTCTTGTGACCTCACTCAATTGTCACTTCAAGGAAGAAGTATTATATATATTATATATAATAACGAAAATAACTATTATTTATATATAGAACATAGTAATATATGTATATTATAGAAAGGATGAAAGAGTGGTAACACTATCGTGTTTGTTATGGTCTTACTTAATTTACTTCTGTCTTTCCTTTCTGAGGATGGGATGAATACCTTTTTACGGAATAAAATTGAGTGGCCCTCCTTACCTACCCGAAAAAGACGTTTGTCAGGTGACCGGTACACCTGAACTGACACCGACCTGAACGACTAGAGTCTCTCCTCGCGAACTTACCCACCTACCTGACGACTAGAAGTGTGACTTCCCTTCAAATTCTTGGGACCTTTTATCCCTAGGACAAGAGTGTGTGCACTCACAGTTGACTCCGATGTGTTCTCCGAGAACCCAAACGTAATCCCGTACGACACTTTCACTTTTTCACTTCAACGAGTCAGCACAGGTTGAGAAACACTGGGGCACCTGACATCGGATGGTGTGAGGAGACAGGTACCCTAAAAGGTCGTTCTCATGACCTCACCCAACGGTAAAGGAAGAGGTCTCCTAGAAGGGCTGGGTCCCTAACTTAGACCCAGAGAGTGAAACATTCGTCTACGAAATCGTAGACTCGGTGGTCCCTTCAGGTCTTGTACAACGCCTTATTTTTGTCTAAGCTTCTCATTAAGATGGTACTCCACATACCTTTACAAACGGAAAGTGGCTCGTCTCACCGGACTATTGTCACGTAGTGCTAGCAGAGTGGTCACACTCCCGGGACGATCCGGAGACGGGACCAGTCTCGAACGGGACAGAGGAGGTGGTCTGCCGGGTCCCGTGTGTCCAGTCATGACTGCATAAATTATATCAAGCACAGTCCTTTTTACAAAAAGACATAGAACGTTATTTCCTCTTAAGACTCGTTATTTCAAACCAGAATCATCGGGGTGGTATCCATGATCACTCTTTCAGTGTAGATTTTACGATGTCTTCCATATGCAATGTTTAAAGGGGATTTTTAATCGTTATACCTTATTGTAACTTGTGATTTTGAGTATTTCTATTCGACACCTCTTCCTTTACCGTTGGACGAGGTCATAAGAACGGACCTCTTAGGGTACCTGTGTCCTCGGACCACCCGATATCAGGTACCTCAGCGTTCTCAGCCTGTGCTGAATTGTTGATTTGGCGGTGGTAGTAGAAATCGATTTCACTTTCACAATCAACGAGTCAGCACAGGATGAGAAACGCTGGGGTACCTGACACCGGGCGGTCCGAGGAGACAGGTACCCCAAGAGGTCCGTTCTTATGACCTCACCTAACGGGAAGGGAAGAGGTCCCCTAGAAGGGCTCGGTCCCTGACTCGGGTTTAAAGGACGAACCGTCCGTCTGTCTAAGAAATGGCAGACTCGGTGGTAAAGGGGGTTTACTATGTAAACATGGATCACTCGTGACTGGGGCCCGGTCCGTGAGAAACTTCGTGAAAATAACGGACTCATCGGAACCCCAAGGTAGGACTTTTGAGAAACTCTTATTAGAGAGAAGACGACGAAAAGAAATTTCCGATCCCGAGATGGAGTTTAAAAACTGTCAAGAGTAAAAGAGTGGAGAATAAAGTTTTAAAGTAGCACTAATAAAATTTTGTCGTTTGGGTCTTCCAACTGACACAGTTATACTTTCACTTTCCGAGTTTCGTACAGACCTTATTTGTGAGACAAAATAACGGAACTCGGAAATCAGGAGTACCTGACTTCTCTCTGATGAGATTCTCTTCATTTTTCCTTTCATTCTTAATGTAGATGGGAACACGAACTTCTTAAACGCCAAGAACAATTGAGTGAGTTCGCGTCGTGGACGTTACTCTTTGTTTCTTAGACACAGTTTCGTGTTCGGTCGCGGAGAGGTAGTCTGGTCCCCACACACGCACAGACACACGCACAGACACACACGTACTGACACACACACAGACACACGGACACACACACACGGACAGACACACACGCACAAACACACACGCACAGACATACACGTACAGACACACACACAGTACACACACACATACACACACGCACAGACACAAACACATACACAGACACACACAGAGACACACACACACAGAGACACGCACTGACACACACGTACAGACACACACGTACAGACACACACGCACACACGCACACAGACACACACACACGCACACACGCACACACAGACACACACACAGACACAGACACACACACAGAGACACGCACTGACACAGACACACACAGACACACACGCACAGACACACACAGACACACAGGTACAGACACACACAGACACACACGCACAGACACACAGACACACACGCACAGACACACACACAGACACACACATAGACACACACACAGACACACACAGACACACACACAGACAGACACACACACAGAGACACGCACTGACACAGACACACACAGACACACACGCACAGACACACACAGACACACAGGTACAGACACACACAGACACACACGCACAGACACACACAAACACGTACACACACGCACAGACACACAGACACACACGCACAGACACACACACAGACACACACATAGACACACACACAGACACACACAGACACACACACAGACACACACGCACAGACACACACACAGACAGACACACGCACAGACACACACGCACTAACACACGTATACGCACACGCACAGAAACACACGTACAGACACGTACACACACATACGCACACACACAGACACACGTACAGAGAGACACACACTGACACACACACACACGTACTGACACACACACAGACACACACGCACTGACACACACACAGACACACACAGACACACACACAGACACACACACAGACACACACAGACACACACACAGACACACACAGATACACACGCACAGACACACACACAGACACACACACACAGACACACACAGACACACACACAGACACACACAGACACACACACAGACACACACACAGACACACACACAGACACACACAGACACACACAGATACGCACGCACAGACACACACACAGACACACACAGACACACAGACACACACAGACACACACACAGACACACACAGACACACACACACAGACACACACGCACAGACACACATACTGACACACACGAGTCAGCACAGGTCGAGAGACGACGAGTCGGACACAGAGAACGTGGAGGACGTGGCCGTGATCGTAGTGGACCCTTCGGGGAGGGGGGTATATGTTTAGTGAAAGAACGATATTTACAATTCGAGAATGTAAATTACTTGAAGGATACTAAGTCTGGTAGAAAGAAGAGTAGACATATAATCAAAACGAGGAGTAAAAAAAATTTTTTACCTTCAGGGAAATTTTTTCTTTCTCCAGGGAGTTAAGACCTCGTCAGACGGAATACTGTGTCCTCCAAGCGAACGTCAGCACGGGTTGAGAAACGATGCGGTACCTGACATCGGGTGGTTCGAGAAGCAGGTACCCCAAAGGGTCCCTTCTCGTAGCCTCACCCATCGGTAAGGGAAGAAGTCCCCTAGAAAAGTTGGGTCGTAAGCTTGCGCCGTCTAAGAAATGACAGACTCGGTGGTGTCTTCGGAAAAAAAAATTGTCGTGTCTACTCAAATTTCTCTTTCGAGAAGTGTACGAGAGTCCGTCTTCGGATTGGTGACTTCCCGATCTGCACGTCCGCGACTGATCAAGAGTAGAAACATCTGTCTTCCGTTTGAAATTCTGTCTTACTTTGGGTTTCCACATCTTCTTACAAAGTTTTAGTCGAGGCCGAATTAGTAAAGATACCCGGGAAGTAAACGAGTGGGACGGAAGGGTCAACACCTTGTATCATGTTTGGGTTGTTCGTAAACAACCTACTTCTTGTTTATCAGCATACCTATTTCTTCACTTAGAATTAAATAAGCACCTGTTAATTATCGTAGCCAATGAGTGGCTCGTCTGTTCTATTACCTACTTAAGTGTATTATCCTTAAACAAAAATTTACTAAAAATATTTGTAATAGACTAAACTGTGAGCGTCATAGGGGAACTCTAAAGTATCGAACATAGTAAAAGAGGTTATTCTTAACTACAAACGATATCGGGACAACTGAATTTTCTCCATATTAATATGAAAAGATTCCTTCCGGAAGTAGTCTCTTGTTGACTCTATTTTGTGACGTTAGAGAAGTGTATAAATTTCCCACTCATGTAAATTGAACAAAACACACTAAGGGATCTCGGACAGTCCGATGTCAGGTACCTCGGTGTTTCTCAACTTGTCTCGACTCGTGTTAGTTCTCGTTCTCTCGGGACCTCATTTTGGCCCCATTCTTCGTCATCTATAATCGTCTATAATAATAATTGAAAGAATTGTATGTACCTTCTCCTGTACTAAACACCCACACACATAGAACATTCTTGTCTTTTCACTATTCCCTCGATACGGATATCTTTCCGTTTAAAATTGAGTTCCGATCTTTCTTGAAAGATTTTATATCTCAACAGACTAAGAAAACAATTTTTCGATGAAGTGTAATTTGAGGCGGAGTAGTCTCCTGAAACGTGTTATAGAACAGACGACCCAGGGTACATCTGATTTAGTATCTCACCTCTCACCCTTTAAATACCAAAGAAGGTTAAGATTCTAACGGACCACTGGAAGTTTAGTATCGCGAAGGGTCCACCACGTCACCACTTCTCAGACGAACGCTTACGTCCTCCGTGTTCTCTGCACCCAAGTTTGGGACCCAACCCTTCTAGGGGATCTCATCCTTAGGAAGGAACCACCAAGTCTAACATTTATTAGACGGACTTGGTTCAAGTCAGGGACCCAGACCTTCTAGAGGACCTTTTCCCTTACCGTTGAGAGAGGTAATAAAAACGGACCTCTTAAGGTACCTGTCCCCTCGGACCTTTGGATGTCAGGTCCCCCACCGTGTCTCAGTCTGTGCCGACTCACTGGTTGTAAAGGTGGAAGAAAGGACCTCGTCCTTAACCGGGGGTAAGGTCATGAGAACGGACCTCTTAGGGTACCTAACTCCTCGGACCATCCGACGTCAGGTACCCCAACGACTCCCAACCTATACTGACTCGCTGAAGTGAAAGTGAAAAGTGAAAGTACGTAACTTCCTTTACCGTTGGGTGAGGTCACAAGAACGGACCTCTTAGGGTCCCTGCCACCTCGGACCTTTCGGTGTCAGGTACTCCACCGTGTCTCAGTCTGTGCCGACTCACTGGTTGTGTAGGTGGAAGAAAGGACCTCGTCCTTAACCGGGGGTAAGGTCATAAGAACGGACCTTTTGAGGTACGTGTTTCCTCGGACTACCCAATGTCAGGTACTCCAGTGTTTTTCAGTCTGTGCTGACTGGGGTTCGTGCGAGAGGACATAGTGCTCCGTAAGACAAGGCATTAGATCCCTGAGCCGTACGTATCACGGAGACTACGACGAGGTCACCACCAGGAGTGGGATTAGTTTTCTCTCGTACTACCAACCTGGATCTTAAGACTCGTGACCTAAGTCAGAAACTCAAAAATTTTATTAACAATTGTCCTACTTTTATACTCCTTAAAAGGGGGTAAACATACCTTTAGTCGTTCCCTCGAAAAACTTAATAAACCAAGGGAAAATTGAGTCTTTTCTGTTTCTTCATAAAGATGAGGTCTGAGATAGAGACGGATTAAACACGGGAGTTGTGTTACTGGGGTGGTAGAAGGACGGACGTTCTGGAGTCCGAACGTACCCACACCTGTCTCAGGGGACGACCGTTCGAGGGTGACACTTCCCTCCCTCTCTCCTCCCCACGCAGACGTGCATGAGGAGGGTCCTACTAAACATTTCTAAGGGTCGAGTAGGAGTAAGAGTCGATCGAGAGGGAGAGGTGTTTGTACTTAAATAACTCGTATGCAAGACCCATTCTGTGACCTCTGGAGAAGTGGTCAACGTACCTTTATCTTATTTTAACTTGTGTTCTCGTAAAAGTAAATCAAAAAGAACTCAAATTTATATAATAATTTAAGAAGTACATGTGGGTACCGCTTAAGTACAGTTACATACCGTTTTGGTTATGTCATAACATTTCATTTTATTTCATTTTTATTTTTAATTTTTTTCTCTTTTTTTCTTTATATAATAAGTTAAGTCCTAAACTGAGGTCGGAAGGTTTAATTAAAGGTTAAATTTAGGTCTGACTTCTCTTCGAAACAAGGGAGACATTATTCGTCTCTCTACTAATTCCATACAACTTTCTACAGATGATTTCTTTATCAAAAAGATCAGTGGGTTTTAATAACCAACTCAATTTCGTGACCACTAGAGGAACCCCTCTATTAACGTCTCGGACATTTAGGAACGTTTTACAAGAAACACACAGGGTGTCGTCCTTCCGGGACCCCTGGGTTCGTACGTTTAACCCCCCCACCCACCTCCTCCCCTCAGGGCTGGAGGGGCACCTGGTCCGGCGGGAGCGGGTAAACGGAGAGGACAGGTGGGAGACGACGCGGGGGAGCAGGGGCCGGAGACTCTTGTCTCGATACCCTTCAGACGGACAAAGAAAAACTATCGCGGTTATGCCATCCAGAGGAGTGTACTTCCACTTGTCGGCGAACACAAACGTCTCAGCCCGTAGATGCACACCCAATCAGTGAGTCAACACAGGCTGAGAAACTTTGAGGTACCTGACATCCGGTGGTCCGAGGAGACAGGTACCCTAAGAGGTCCGCTCTCATGACCTCCCCCATCGGTAAGGGAAGAGGTCCCCTAGAAGGGCTGGGTCCCTAGCTTGGGTCCAGAGGACGTAACGTCCGTCTAAGAAATGGTAGACTCGGTGGGTCCTTCGACGTAGATACTTTAGAGGTATTGTTCAGTCCCGAACTTTAACAAGGAACTGACAGACATCTGCATCTGCACCGACTTTCACACAGACACCGAATGAAAGAGGTAGACCCTACGGGACAAAGGAGACCGCGGCTTCTCGTGGTGTCGGTCCCGCCTGTCTTCTGAGGTCCCTCGCTCGTCGTGCAAGAGTTAGCACACCAGCGTCGAGTAGAGAAATTTCTGTAGTTTCGTCTTCACCCGTAAGCGGTGTGACTCCCTCGGGGAAGGGATTGGACCCCAGGTCTTCCGTTTCCGTCTCCAGCTGTCGTTGTCTCCACCTCCGGTTTTGTAACGAGAAAGTCAAACAGAGATTACTCTCACTCCTAATAAAGATCGAACACTTGGGATCTAGGAGTTCGCCCCAGAAGTACCTTTGTTTTTCTTGTGTCTAAAACCTCAGTTTATGTAAAGGTCGAGACGGTGCAAGGTCGAAAGACAGGGACTCGTTCGATGAATTCAAGAGGATCAAAGATAGCAAAGAAGACGTTTTCACCAATTTGTTGTCAAAGGAATGTCCTAATCACACTCCTAATTTAGTGCATGACAAACACTTGGTGGACCCTGACGTATATAATGCACTTGTTTCTGCCGTCACTTAGACCAGTAGTGACCACGGGAACGATGGTACCAAGCAGGGAAGTCAATTTCATTGCTGTTTCTCCTGTTCCGACATTATAGCTAGGGTTACCTATGTATTGGAGTGAACTCAGTTTTCATGTGTTTTCCCTGACTGACTCACTCTCTCGTCCCCGTGTGGTAAACTTTGGGTGAAGTGGTGATCTTTCTGTAGCGTTTCACGAATAGAGGGAAGTCATCCGACTACCGTGGTAGTTGTGTACACTACCTCGCATAATATGTATATATACCTGACCGTTACCGTGGGGTGAGGTCGTGAGAACGGACCTCTTAGGGTACCTGCCTCCTCGGACCACCCGACGTCAGGTACCCCAGCGATTCTCAGCCTGTGCTGACTCGCTGAAGTGAAAGTGAAAAGTGAAAGTACGTAACCCCTTCCTTTACCGGTGGGTGAGGTCACAAGAACGGACCTCTTAGGGTCCCTGCCCCCTCGGACCACCCGACGGTAGAGACCCCAGCGTGTCTCAGTCTGTGCTGACTTCGCTGAATCGTCGTACCTGAAGGGACCAGTGAGTCACCATTTCTTCGGTGACGTTACGTTCTCTGGACCTCTACAACCAAGTTAGGGACCCACTCCTTTTTGGGACCTCCTCCCGTGTCGTCGGGTGAGGTCATAAGAACAGACCTCTTAAGGTACCTCTCTCCTCGGATCACCCGATGTCAGGTACCGCAACGTTTCTCGACCTGTATTGACTTCGTTGACTCGTGTGTGTGTGTGTGCACACACATAAATGTATAATAATGATAAAAGAAAAGAATATAATGATAAAAGAATGTACATAGTATTTCTATATTAAACTACCACGGTATACCGTACGTTCTAGAATCAAGGGGCTGGTCCCTAACTTGGGTGTGGGTCCTCACCTTCACGTCTCAGAATTCGTGACCTGTCGGTTCTTACTGGAATATAAACTTTTTTTTTTATATATATATACTCAACGAATCAGTGAAGACTGACAAACATTGCGATACCTGACATACATCGGGTGGTTCTAGGAGACAGGTGCTCCTAATGTTGATTTAGAAGGGGATATGAAACACTCTTTAGTAGTGGTTAATGCTTTTAGTACCGTTTCTTCTTTGTTAAATCATAAACGTAAAAATGGAACAGAAGTCCAACCAATGTCAAGACGAACCACTCGAGTCTCGACACAGACGTCGCGTCTCTGAATGAGTCGTGAGTGTCGAACGAGGAGGACACAAGAGTCTTAAAGCAGGGTGTCAGTAAAGGGAACGCAACACTTGACTGAAGTTCATAAATATGTTTTTCCATCTCTCACTCGGTCGACGACATGCGTAACATTTTATCTGACGTTGGAACCCAGTTGTCTCACTGGGTTCTTTATATATCCTTTTTTACTTTGTAAATTACCGTACCTAAAATACATTATTTAATTAATCGTAAAATTTTAATCATATTGCACATACAGATTTAGTGAACACGGGGGACCGATGTTGTTAAATAACCACAAATTTTCGGTCTCTCTTCCTTACAACAGAACGTAGTTCAAATGTAAGACCGAGGATGTTACTCTGGGTCACTTACTTTACGAGAGGACAGACCGTCCCTCCGCTGGTCCTTGTCTCATTAGGAGGGACTCATTCTTAAAGTTTGGATGGGAGTACAAAAAGGTCATCAGTACATACCTACACTCTCAACCTGACACTTCTTCCGACTCACGGCTTCTTAACTACGAAAACTTGACACCACAACCTCTTCTGAGAACTCTCAGGGAACCTGACGTTCCTCTAGGTTGGTCAGGTAAGACTTCTAGTTGGGACCCTAAAGAAACCTTCCTTACTACGATTTCGACTTCGATGTCATGAAACCGGTGGAGTACACTTCTCAACTGAGTAACCTTTTCTGAGACTACGACCCTCCCCAACCCCCGTCCTCCTCTTCCCCTCCTGTCTCCTACTCTACCGACCTACCGTAGTGCCTGAGCTACCTGCACTCAGACTCACTTGAGGCCCTCAACCACTACCTGTCCCTCCGGGTCGCACGAGACTAAGTACCCCAGCGTCTCTCAGCCTGTGCGGACCCGCCGACTTGACGTGACTCGGACTATTTGTGTCCCTCCTGAGGGTGTTCCTCACGTCTGGTCGACATCGAGGCTGAGTCTCTCTGGTCGCGCCACAGAGTCTCACGATCGCTCCCTCCCCAGGATCTCTCGTATAGAAGTCTCTGAAAGTCAGGGATGATTCTTGATTAAAAATAGGACACTGGGTCCTATATAGAAGTTATGACTTGTTTCTTAAAGTGTTTGTTTCGTAACTTTCGTCTTGGAGGTATGCCAGGTCCTCAAAGTAAAGACCCATAAATGAGCTAAAGTTTCTCTATTCACGTGTGGCTACAAGTGCCGTCGTAATAAACGTTGTTGGTTCTATAGTGTCGTTGGATTTACAGGTACCTATTTGCTCACCGATCTCTTTTACACTACGAATATACGTTATCCTGTAAGATTCGACATTTCTCACTTCAGAAACCGGTAAACGTCGTCGTACTCTCCGGCATCCGTCACAATGTGATTCACTTTTCCGTCTCTTTCTGGTCATTCGACTAGGGTTAGTATCTTCCTTAGATCTTCGTCTCGTTTGATTTACTTTACCTTCGTCGAGTGTCAGTGTCCTTTGGCAATCGGACTCTCACAAAGAGGATTTCCACACGAAAATTTCTAAATAAATACGTCTTAGGAAGGTTGTCTGATAATCGATTGAGATTGACCCATGTTGACGTCACTTTAGGTCCGAGCACGTGATCGTTGAAAAATAGTTTGACGTGTGCATGTTGTGTGTGTGTGTGTGTGTATTTCTGTTTACGAAAGTCAAAATTTTTGTCACAGGTTTCATATTTATATACGTGTCCTTATCCTCCGATTAATTATCTTCTTTTTCTAGGTTTCGGTGAAAATTTTTTCTTTTCTCGCTCTTAAATCTAGAAAACATAAAGGTAATTTACTGAGAACTAAACACATCCAAATTAGGGTCACAACTTTTCTAGGGGACCTTTTCCTTTACTGTTGAGTGAGGTCAGAAGAACGGACCTCTTAGGGTACCTGTCTCCTCGGACCTCCCGATGTCAGGTATCGCAGTTTTTCTCAGTCTGTGTTGACATGTAGATTCATGGGTGTGTACACTCTCTTTGCCTGAAGTTTTACCACGTTTAGAAGAGATCTCGGAGTTCCTTTGTATGGAACTTAGTCTGAAGGTGGTTAAATCTCTTGAAATGTAGAGAGTATACGTCAGGACCCTTCTCGAACCTAAGTTCTTGTTTTTCGTCCCTCCCCACCAAGTGTTACTCTTTCCTGAAGCGTCTCTGACTAATTAGACATATCTACGACAAGGGGGTCTGTGTGTTTCTTACCAGCAAAAGGAAAACCGCCCCCCTTCGTCAATTATTAAGTGATCGATTGATAAGTATCTTGGTCCTTTAACAAACCCTTACTTACAGACCTCGTAACAAGTTATCAAATACACGATAATAAAGGACATTTGTCAGAGAATTGGTTTCTTGTGAACGACCAAAAAGAACGGACATTTCAGGGACTGGATCTTTCCGAGACTAATTATCGATCCTCACTTCCACACACAGGGACGGGTAACAAGGTCTACAAATTTCCTTGCATAGTATCCTACACCAGTGGGACCTCGGACTTAAGGTGTCTTGAACGTGGCAGGTCACCAGGAACAGAGAACGTAGTCGAAACGCGACGTTACTTACCAAGGGTGGGTCTTACAGGAGTAAAGCCCTATACACCGTCCCTAAAAATTACTGGACTATAAATAGTCTAAGAGTATTTGCAAGTAAAAGTAAAGAAATGATTTTAACAGGAAAAAAACCGGTGGGGTACACCGTACGAATTTTGAGTTGTAAGTTCTTTGTTTCTAGTACCGTGGACCAAGGTAGTGACGTACCGTTTACTTTTTATTACCTTTGGCACTGTCTGAAATAAAAGAACCAGAGGTTTTAGTGACGTCTACCACTGACGTCGGTACATTAATTTTCTGCGAATGAGGAACCTTTTTTTCGATACTGGTTGGATGTGTCGTATAATTTTTCGTCTCTGTAATGAAATGGTAGTTTCTAGGCAAATCAGTTTCGATACCAAAAAGGTCATCAGTACATACCTACACTCTCAACCTGGTATTTCTTTGGACTAGCGGTTTCTTAACTACGAAAACTTGAAGCTACAATCTCTTCTGAGAACTCTCAGGGAACCTGACGTTCCTCTAGGTTGGTCAGGTAGGATTTCCTCTAGTCGGGACCCACAAGTAACCTTCCTGACTACGACTTCGACTTTGAGGTTATGAAACCGGTGGACTACGTTTCTTGACTGAGTAATCTTTTCTGGGACTACGACCCTTTCTAACTTCCGTCCGTCTTTTCCCCTGTTGTCTTCTACTCTACCAACCTACCGCAGTGGCTGAGTTTCCTGTACTCAAACTCGTCCGAGGCCCTCAACCACTACCTGTCCTCGGACCACACGACGTCAGGCACCCCAGCGTCTCAACCTGTGCTGACTCGTTGGCTTGACCCCACCGTGTGTCCCAGAATGAATGGGTCGTTCGCTAACTTGGACACGGGAGACGTCGCCTTCGTACCTAAGGATTGGTGATCTGGTGGTCCCTGCAGAGATTTTAGCAAGAGAAAGTTGACTTTATATCGACTAAATGTTACAAAGTCCACAGGTCGTTTTACCAAGTTAATTTATGCCTAAGAAACGTCTAAAGACAGATAATAATATCCTACAATGTTCTAAGTAGTCTGACTGGTGTGGCGGATGTCTGACACTTTAGACACTGTCGAAGAAGGTCGGCTCTTACCTCGAGAATCGTCGTGGCTGTTCGGATCAGACTTCTCCACGTGAACCTTTCTTTACGGAAATTTCCACCTAGCGAAAAATTTATAAACTTTTCGCAAAACCAGACAGAAAAGAAAGGAGACACGAAGGGAGACGTAAGACGTAGGAAAAGAGAGGGAGGGCCACGTGACTCACGCGTACTCGCACATGACGAAACGGATTTAATGTTAGGTTTAATCCGTTTTTAAGTTTCCAAAAGACTTTATATATACAATACATATAATAAACCCCGAAGGGACCACCGATTCTACCATCTCAGGCGGACGTTACACTCTCTGGACCCAAACTAGGGACTCAACCTTTCTAGGGGATCTCTTCCCGTGTCGTTGGGTGAGGTCATAAGAACGGACCTCTTAGGGTACCTGTCTCCTCGGACGTCCGATGTCAGGTACCCCAGTGTTTCTCAGTCTGTACTGACTCACTGATTCGGGTCGTACACATAACAAATATATATATACACATACATTCGAAAAGATGATGTGAACTATTTTCAAACGTTTTTTTGTAAGTTTTTTCCCTCTCTACCTCATTAACCTTTTGTATTTGATTTACTTTACCTTTGTGACTTATACTTTATCTTTTTCACCTTGTTCGATCTATTTTCTAGTTGCATATCAGGTCAACAAAAGTTTGTGCCGTATTTGTAAACCGATTGATTTTTTAAATACTGTAAAACTAAGGTAAAACTGAATCATACTTATCTTACGATCTAAAGATTATTTTTTTATCTATCCGTTGTTCGTTGTTTCCAAACGACATGTAATGTCCCTTGATGTTAGTTATAGAACATTATTGGATATACCTTTTATAAAAGTTTTTATTATATACACATATACGTATTGACTTGGTGGAACAACGCACGACCTTTGTGACATTCAGTTGATATGAAGTTGTTATATATAAGACCTTTGAATGTTCGGTTCTTATTTAGAGGTGTAAACATTTTCTGATCAGTGAGGTCGCAGTGACTTCATCGACACGGGTCATGTTACGCCAAGAGCAGGACCGAGTGTTTCGGTGTCCGTTCCTCGTCCGTCTTCTGTCTCCCCTAGTCTCCTTCCCGAGCACTGCGTTAATTCGAGACTTTCAGACGTCCAATGGCGAAACAATCCATCGAAGGGACACCGAAAGAGAAGAGTCTTCACGACAACCGTGGATGTCACTCCCAGTCAGAATAACAATCCGGGCACGCACAGATCGGTACCCAGAGGTGTATCAGGTCCATCAGATGACCCTGTCTTTGATTTACAACCGCAGTCCTCTATGCGTCCACTAATTTCTGCGTGTGACGGAAAGAGACAACCCATCCCAGACAGTCAGTCACTGCGTACGTGACTCCCTTTAATCTTTTCTCGTCTTCTAGTGACAGAAGAGAATCTCTCGAGCACGAACCCCCTCACATAAGAATCTTCTCAAATACAATAAGAAGGTAATGTTATGTTTAACAGTCTTTCAAGTAATAATTCTCTTTATTATGGATCGGTATACTTTGGTTGACTTACGACGACGACGACGACGACGACGACTCAACGAAGTCAGTACAGACTGAGACACGCTGGGGTATCCGGCATCGGGTGGTCCGAGGGGGTTGGGACCCTAAGAGGTCCGTTCTTGTGACCTCACCCAACGGTAAAGGAAGAGGTTACGTACTTTCACTTTTCACTTTCACTTCAGCGAGTCAGTACGAGCTGAGAAATGCTGGGGTACCTGACGTCGGGTGGTCCGAGGAGACAGGTACCCTAAAGGTCCGTTCTCGTGACCTCACCCCATCGGAAAGGGAAGAGGTGGACTTTCAGATCTACTGGGTTTGTACTCTTGTACATCATACATTAATACTTAAACGGGTTTAAACATTCCCCACACCAGAAGGTCTTTTCAGACTCCAGTAGTCTCTGTGAACCGCAGGTAGCCATTCGTACGATCTCTTCCCCACTCGGTGCACTCCACGACCTTACACTCTACTCCTCTGAGTCGCATCGGTTCCGTGTCTCTCCAAACGTCACTTCAGGTTCCGTACAGAACTGTCTCGTGCCTGGTAGAGACCGTCCGCGCATTACAGATACTTTGAATGAAAGGAATACTTTACTCTTATGGTTACTCTTTATTATTAAAGGAGGAATGTCCAAACATTCCTCTCAGCTCTCCTCCAGACTCCAGTAAAACACTCACTATTCGCCACTCCCTGAAGGGACCACCAGGTCACAATTCTGAAATGGAAGGTCGCATCCCCCCACTAACAAACTAAGGACTAACCCTTTGATTCTAGGGTTTACGGAGTTCCGGTTTTTGGTCTTGTATTTGTTATCTTCGTTATAACATCACTTAAGTTATTTCTGAGATTTCTACCAAGTGTAGTTTTTTCAGAATTTTTTCATTTCACTTATTCGATACTAATACCACTATTACTTCCACTACTGCCATAAAGAGGAGGAAAGATAATTCTCGACACTCTTTTTCGAAGAAAGACGAGGAAATCTTTATCTTTGAGGTTCCTACGAGAAGGGGAGTGGAATCTGTAGTAGGGAGACAAATCCGAACCACACACAAATCGTCTTCCGTCTTACGAGAGTGCCTCGGCGACTACCTCCGTCTTTACTCATACACACCTGTCCTACACAAAACACTCAGCTGGACTCGCCTCTAGAGGTGCTTCTTGTACTTACACCAGTCCAAAAACTTGTTGTTTTAATGACACCCAATTATATACGTTTAATACATCGGAATACTTAAATTTAGGATTATAAATTAAAATTTAATCTACCAGACGAATACATTCATAGACATTTTCATTGAAAATGTACATCATTTTATCGATGTAATTGGTTTAGTCTAAATATAATTTTTTTTTTTCGTAAGAAAGAAAATTAACGAACGAACCGGATCTTTTCTCACGACCATCAGGGTGTTAAACAGGTCCCTTTTGTTAGTGTACCATATTAATAAAACACAAAGAAATAAGACTATTTATCTCTTTTTTGTTTGATATGTCGTATACTTTATTATGCGACATTTGTTGTCGACCGTTTTCAATTTTCTATGATTAAATCATAAACTTTTGGATACATGTGTAGTTTAGAGATCATTCCTTTCCGACTTTCTACAGTTCAGTTTTAATAACTACTTGATAAAATAACCAAGGGTTAGGGTTTAGGTATTAAAAATCGTAGATCTAATCTATGATTAAAGTTTAGTCTATATAATTTTCATTTAAGACTACAGAAGAATAGAGTCGTTCCTTTTCAATAGGAACTGTGAATAAAGGTCGTCGACCTAGATGAAGGATCTATAAACGTTACTTTGATCTTATAAACACTATTGATGTCAGAGTTTTTTATAGGGATCCCGACGAAGATGTAATGATGAGATTGTAATGTCCGTCTCGTAAGGTGTCGAGGGTCTATCATGTGGGTCTAGAAACACGTACACCGATACCACTTCTGACCACCTTTAGTTACACCTATCTTTCTGCTACTTTAATCTTTCTCCACCCGGCCTACCACCATCTTTACGATTCTCGTTCTAGTCCTGTTAGGTGGTCCAGTTCAGTTCAGTGGGTTTGGAGGACGACTAGTCGCAATCTTCCTTCATTGGCCTTTCCTCAGTAGTGTACGAAGGTCAATTCGAATTTAGAGAGAGGAACACCACCAAGGAACTACAACAAAGACAATATTATTTTCGGTCGACATCAAAGTTCCCGTTCTCTGAGACGGTGACTTGTTCTACGACAGCAGGAAGGACTAATATTTGTCCTTGCCCACTAGTCGAGCCTTGTGTGACCTGAGCCCGTCGACGAAAAGGTGCTACGACGAAGGACGCCGCCGTCACCGGAGACACGGGAGGAGCCACTGGAGATACATTCTGAACACGCAGTCGAAACTATACATGTCTGCCGGAGGACGTCGATATGGTCTCTCTAGTCGAGACCTAAGTAGTTTCTATAGGGAGTCGGGATCCCGAAGGTTTATCACGAACTAAAGTATTAAGAAGAGATAGAACTTGACTCCATCTTTGTGAAGCTGTATGACTCTAAAGTAAAAAGAACCTAACCAGGTCAGGTAATCTAAGACTTTTCAGTCAAACAAAAGTTAGACATCTTTATCAATCTTCCGTTAAATCTTGGTATACAAATTCTTGGTCTACTTTGTTATCGGAGTCTCCATATACCAAAAGGTATTGTTAAGAGAGGACCTATAAACGAATATTCATGCACTTTCCCACGGTCCCCTCAGACCTTTACCCTTTACTAATTTTATTTACCAAGTTTATGAGAACTTACTTAGTACAAGTTAAACGAGACGATACTGTTCCACACCAAATAAACATAACTATAAAGTCCCGTAAAGACAAGAGACGGGTGTATAATTGTATATATCTGTTTCACCTTGTCACTCGTTCATTTCCTTAAACCCTTAGTCTCTAGTAGTCCCCCTCTTTCCCTGAGTCGTCAGTAAACTTAGTCACAAAGGACTGGCAAAGACGGAGTACTTTCTGTCTTTTATTGTGAAGGGGTTGACCATCCTCGTTCGGTCGCCTTGGGACCCGTCGGTTGTCGTTCCTCGGGTCCCGACATCGGAGCCCCCGTACACGCTAGTCGTGGGGGGTCGCGTCGCGGGTGTGACCTTCTCGACCCGTGTTTAACCGAGGGGATCAGGTGTGCACACAGTTCACGTCGAGTTCTGTTGCATCCCTCTGCACGGGTTCCACGTGTCGGACCTGGGAGACACTGTGTCACGTACGCGCACACACGGGTTAGCACAGGTTGAAACGTTTGGGTACGCGACATGGGGCGGTCCGAGGAGACAGGTACTTTAAGAGGTCCGTTCTTGTGACCTCACCCATCGGTAAAGGAAGACGTCCCCTAGAAGGCCTGGGTCTCTGACTTGGGTACGGAGGACGAACTGTCCGCCCAAGAAACGGTGACTCGGTCGACCCTTCGGGGATCACCGTCTCACGTCCGGTGTGTACAGAAAGGTTGTGGTGACGGGGTTTCACTGAGTTGGACTTGAGTGGTTGAGGTATTGTGACTCTTAACTAGGATCTAATAAGGTCTAAATATTGCCCTTTTCAAAAGTATACTCGTAACAAATGTGTAGAACCTAATTATTTACTTGTGTACCCATTCACTGATTAAGACTGTTGAACTTTAGAACTTCAACTACCTACTCTTGTGTTAGTTCCCAGGATCTGCAGAAGAATAAGGGGTCGTTACTCTCGTTGTCCCATTGAATGAACCCTATCCAGTAATAGGCCGTCGTAATGCATGTACGAATATGGTGGCACTATAGACTCGAGTTCTTGGACGTACCCCCCCAGAAATTGCTGTCTGTTTAACTTGAAGGCAAGGACTACGTAGTACCGGTGGCGAAAGGGCCCTGTGACTTTCAGTTCAATAACCTTTTTTGTCAATTTCGGACGGCATAAAGTGAATAACTCGTTTAGGTTGTCCTGTCGCGACGTCCGAAAAGAAAGGTCACCTAAGAGGGGTGGCACGACGGCCGCCACCAGGACAACCAGGTGTAGAGCTCACTTTGGTGTCTGAAACTCTCATTGATGGACTCGAACTTTGAGTGGTTGACGCACTGGAACCCTTTCAATGAAGTGGAGAGATGCAGAGATGTGGAGTGGAGACATTACCTCCACTTGTCAGAGATAACGTATCCTAACGACACTTCGAACACACGGAATGGTATCGATCGTGACTTGTACCGGAACGTAAATCCCAAAGTAGACTTTTACAGATATAGTACGGCACTTATCAACAATTTATCGTAATATTAAAGTTCACTAACGATATCTAAAAAGAGAATAGACTTCATAATAGGTCCGTTCACAATATTTTTAATGATAAATTATTATCCCACAACATTTCGAAAAAAAATTTTAAGGACACTTTATAAACTGTTTAATTGAACTCCCTTTGTGTCATCGAGAATAGAAATCCTATGGCGAAGATCTAAATCTTTGTATTATCTCTATGTTATTTGACAGAAAAGGATTTTCTATGACACTAGGACGTTCAAAAAGTCATAAAGATATTTTAGAGGGAAATGCTTTCTTTTAGGATGACTCCTCATACCTATTTAAAATACGGACTTAGTACCCAAGAAGAAGGAGGCCTTTCCAACAGGAAAATCTGGTTCTTAGGTTTGGGGTCTTTCTCGTGGGTACTGCGTCATTCCTTTCTTCCTCGGAAGGATCACTCTGTCCGTCCGCGGAAGAGTGACTCAGACCTTGGTGCCCCCGACTCGGCGTTTCAGAGTAAAGTTCGATCCCGTCCCTTCTAAGGGTGTCGACTCAATACGACCTCTTTCTACTTTTGATCTGAAGAATTGTTTCCCCACTAAAGTGGTTAAAACCTACCTTGGCTTCGACAGTTCACTATATCTAAGATGTCGCATAATAGAATATTCGATATATAATCTCGAGATAATGTTCCCTATATCAGTCTAATAATATCCTTCTAATAAAATTTGTTACAATAATATGGAATACAATTATGAATGTCTGAAAAATAAACGTGTATGAGTATAAATAAATTTATTCGGTAATGAATCCTCGTTTTATGTTTGTTTGTCTTACCTTTACTCAATTGTTTACGTCAGATGGTCTCCTCGACTTCCTTTCTCACCCCTTATTTTCGAGTAGAGGTTTGTGGTAATCGCGACAGTCGGGGTCAGTAATTGTAAGACGCACACGCGTGAGCCAGTGCGGGCTGAGAAACGTTGGGGTCCCTGCTATCAGGCGGTCCGAGGAGACAGGTACCTTAAAAGGTCCGTTCTTGTGACCGCACCTAACGGTACGAGAGGAGGTCCCCTGGGAGGGATGGGTCCACAGTTCGGACTCAGAGGACATGGAGGACGTAACCGTCCACCCAAGAGATGCTGATCGAGGTGGACCCTTGGGGGTAACGCTAAGGTCCTGACGGATTGCGCGAAGTAGAACGTTCATGTGTCGATTGTAGAGATAGCCTGTCTCGATACCAAATAATCCTAAATAATCCAAAGTCAAAAAAGGGAATCCTAAAAGTTTTATGAAGATACGGGGAGACACAAGAGTGTCTCCGTGGACGTAATAGCTGAACGAGGGTTCAACCCGAGAGGAATCCTAGGACGTCAATTCCTACGTGTCGTCTCGACCGGCGGGAGGTACGCCCACGATTTCCGGTGGTTTGAGGTTCAGGAGGACCGCAGACTAGATGAGACACGAGTTCAAAGAAGAGGAAGGAGGGTTTCGCGAGGAGAGGGGTGTCTGTGTCGGACGATCTGTTGGAGAATGACGGGTAGAGGAGTGAGTAGTCAGTAGAAACTAACGGTCCTCGAGAGTCGTGAGGACACAGATTTTGAAGACTACACCTTTTTACGTCTTTCTTCCAAAGTCATCGGAAAAGGCGATACAAATGTGCAATTTAGACCTAAAGACACGAGGTTGTGCCTTCTGACTCCTGGTTTTCCCCGAACGACGACGACACGTCGGCGTCAGCACAGATCGACAGACACGCGGCACCTCGCGTCGTGAGGTCCGGGGGGACGGGAAGTAGAGGTCTCAGACGAGCCCAAATACAGGTAACTCAACCCCTATGGTAGGTTGGTAGAGTAGGAGACATTAGGAGAAGAGGACGGGCGTTAGAAAGGGTCGTAGTCCCAGAAAAGGTTACTCAGTCGAGAAGCGTAGTCTACCGGTTTCATAACTTTCCTTACAAGACCCACTTGATTACCTTAGTGAACCAGAATGAACACTCTTTCTGACACCCAAATTCCAAGTACACAATTCTGTTCCGTTGAGGACACTTCGTTTCATTTCCGGGATTGCACCGTGCAGACTGATGTTCCGTTGAGGATACTTCGCTCCATTCCCGGGATTGCACCGTTGAGGATACTTCGTTCCATTCCGGGATTGCACCGTTGAGGATACTTCGTTCGATTCCCGGGATTGCGCCGTTGAGGATACTTTGTTCGATTCCCGGGATTGCACCGTTGAGGATACTTCGCTCGATTCCCGGGCTTGCGCCGTACAGACTGGTGTTTCAGAAACTGTAGAGATGATATGATTCTAACAACACACTCTCACTTTCACAGTCAGAGCCAGCACAGACTGAGAAACACTGAGGTACCTGACGTCGGTGGTCCGAGTAGACAGGTGCCCTAAGAGGGCCGTTCTTACGACCTCACCCGACGACACGGGAGGAGGTCCCCTAGAAGGGCTGGGTCCCTAACTTGGGCCCAGAGGACGTAACGTCCACCAAAGACATGACACACCCAGTGATCCCTTCTGGACACTTCCGTATAATAACCGTTTTTGGAAGGATTTAATTGGTCTTAAGGTATGGAACCCTCTAGACTTTACCGTTAAAACCCAGACCGAGAACCACTTCCGACTGAGGGTGAACGGAAACTTCATGTGCCGCAAGTGGTCGTGGTAGTGTCGTCTACTCGAATACCATGGAAGTACTTTCTGTAGGGACTAAAACGGAAAACTTTTTATTCAACTCTTTTTTACATTTAAAATTTTTCGATTTCTGTTCTACTTATAAAAAGATAGTGTATTTATTTTACTAGTACTATAACCATTATTAGACACTAGTTAATGAAACAGGTCGTGAAAGGTACACGTTATAAACCAAATTAAGAGTGTTTTAGGGACATCCCTTCCGTGATAATAATAAAGACAACGGACAACTCTTTAGATCCCGTGTCTTTTTATTAAACATGTTTCAGTGTATTTTGTCCTACGACCGGGTTCTTCTGGAAGGGATGAGTATGAGTCTCTGGAAGGGAGGAGTATGAAAGTATGAGTCTCTGGAAGGGATGAGTATCTGTGGTTTGACGGAAGTAAATAAGGTGACTACTCCGGTATCGTAAGGTTCATATCAAATTCCGTAAAGTAACTTACCCGATTAAGGATGCAAGGTACAAGTACTTTAAAAACGATTTACGGAACGTGATAAGACCTATAACTTGTCCTGGGATACCCCGGAAGGGACCCGTCCGGGAGGGGGTATTGGAGAGGAAATCGGGGAGAGAATTCACGGGTCTACTGTCAGAAGCTGTGTGTCGACGACCACCGTGATCACCATTTCTCGAGCGGACGGCTACACTCTCTTCGTCCTCCGGTCCTTAGATTACCCAGAGGGGTCACCGAGTCTACCACTTCTTAGACGGTCGTTACGTCCTCTGGGCCCAAGTCAGAGACCCACCCCTTCTAGGGGGCCTCCTCCTTTACCGTTGGGTGAGGTCGTAAGAACGGACCTCTTAAGGTGCCTATCTCCTCGGACCACCCGATGGTGGGTACCCTAGTGTCTCTCAGTCTGTGTTGACGTCCCTGAACCGTGCGGGTGTAAAGGACTCAACAGAGCGTCTACATTTTTTGGAGGGGCCGTGGTTTACCTCCTACCATTGACGGATTGTGGTCTCGGGTTTCGGAGTCCGGAGAACCTCGGATTCCCGACTCTTACGCTTGGAGACACTGTGGTGGGACCACGGAGTCGTTGTCGGTCTCTTAGGAGTACTCGACTAGCGGTGAGGCGTTGACGGGTGGAGGGGACCGAAAATCTTTACGAAACGACTTTGAGAAGGTCCTCGAGTCCCGAAAAACCCAGGTGGTGTCCCTGGTGAACGAACCAGGACGTCGTTTGGAAAGAGACGAGGTTTGAGACTGCCAAGTCAAACAAACCGAAGTGACACACAACCGGAGTGCTCGGACATGATTGTTCACGTCACCCCCGTGGTGGAATTACGCCACCGTCGCAGGACCCCAGGGTCGGGACGCGAGTCCCTCCCCTCCCTTGTGTCGCGGATACCGGTCCGGTGGACGAACTCGACTCCCGTTCCACTCCCGGTCCGTCTTAAAGGTATTTTAACTCTGAGAAATAAGTTTTGAACTTTTGAAGCTTCTTGATTGACATAAACCCCTTTCGGATTGAATAAGACTAAGTTATCCTTCTCATTCTAACCTTTCCAACCACCGTCCTCGGTCTATTAACTCGGACCTTTCAGACTATTCTTAAAAAACAATAGAACTTCCGCTACCTCTTCGTAACAAGTCCTAAGTGACTTTGTGTTTTTTCCCACACCAGTACTACCTAGTCCAAACGGAAAGACTTCCTACTGAGACCGTCGCACACGTGCTGACTTCTCCCCCACCTCCCTCCCCCACCTCCTGAATTGGGACGATTCTGGTCCCGTCAAAACAACCCTGTAACCGTAGTAAAACTTCACAAGGAGGTTTATTCATAACTCAGGTACGGGAGTAGTGTCACTCTTAATAATATGTATCTAAACCCACTCTTTCCTTTTTTCCCTTTATTTAATGACGAGGTTTATTTCTTTCCTATGACCATTAGACTATGCGGTTTTATGAAATTGTGACCTCCTTTCCCCTGCTGTCTCCTACTCTACCAACCTACCGTAGTGGTTGAGTTACCCGTACTTAAACTCGTTTGAGGTCCTCTACCACTTCTTGTCCCTCCGGACCGTACGAAATCCCAACGTTTCTTGACCTGTGCTGACTCACTGGCTTATTGTGATCGTTTCATTAACTTATCCAAACTAAATACTTCTCGTACAAACCTTATGTACCGCCGATTGCCAGTTTAATTGAGATGACTTCATTGCTACTTACTTACTTACCCGTTCACGTCCGACTCGGCCACAGAGGGATAAAGGACCTTATTAAGATGCGGAAACTTACAAACGTGAATTCCCACGTTCAATGTACAGAGTATAAAGACTTTGTCTTTGTTTGAGTCGTTTATATATATATAACAAGTCTCATATTTAGTTCCGGTAAAGAATCCATTTCTTTACTGTTCGAAACCTTAGTAACTGATTCTTTTGTTATTTATTTAAAGAAATAAACAAAACATGATTTGGTCTGGTAATCGACCTTAAAGTAAAAGTCAACCTTTCTCTGAACAGTTATTTCTTTATGCGAAAAAAACACCTTCCTTGGTGGTAACGGTCTATACATTAAAACTATTTACTTCTCTTAAATCTTAATTAAAAAAACTGTCTCGTAGTATCTTTGACACACACACACAGTCAGCGAGTCGGCACAGACTGAGAAATGCTGGGTACCTGACATCGGGTGGTCCGAGACGACCAGTACCCTAAAAGGACCGTTCTTGTGACCTCACTCAACGGTAGAGGAGGAGGTCCCCTAGAAGGGTTGGGTCCCTAGATTGGACGTAACCGTCCACTTAAGAAATGGTAACACGGTGGACCCTTAAGGGACCTGTCTTTGACCTCGTTAAAATTTACTGTCGTTCGTAATGAAGACCATTCGTCCTCGTCAAAGAGTATACATGTTTTCTGAGGGTTGAAATTTTGACCCTCAAGAGCTATAAGTGCATATTGACTGTCAGAACGTCTATTTGTCCGTGGCGTGAGTGGTACCCAGAGCAAAAGTTAGGTAAACAATTAAAACATAGACCACAGAAGGTGTAGTAAACATTTCAGTTGAGAAAGGTGAAACCGTAATATATTAAAGAATCGTGTGAGTTATATCAGGATATTTATATTTACTATATGTCGAGATATTCATTATTTGTGTCAAAAACAAGAATGTTTAGTGGTGGTTGATTCGTGGTATTCTTTATATATAAACTTTAACAGGGGAGTAAAGGTGATGGAATGAGTTCCTGATGCAAGACGGAGTTTCCACTTCCTTGTCCGACCCTCCCTCCTGGCCTCTTGAACGTCACCTTTAGAGCCTCGTTCGTGTTACTTTACACGACCTCTAGTCGTCTCGGGCACCGACTATGGTGGGGGAGTCGGAGCGGTGAGAAAGAGTGGTATTTATAAAGTCCTCGGAGGATGGAGAACGGGGAACAAACACAGTAGGAGAAGGATGACTTTTTGACAAGTTCTTTGGATCGTCTATAGTGAAATTAGTTCACTAGTTTCTATTGTAACAGTCGTTATCCTAATTAGTTTTAGGACGGCCCCCGTTATTCCTATTATACTACTTTTATTTTGTTGTGGGGACTACAAAACATAACTAGTCTACCTCCTCACTAGATTTCTTTACCACTCGCGGTAAAACGTTGTATACACACAATCGACGAGCCAGCACAGGTCGAGAAACGTTTGGGTACCTGATCGGGAAGTCCGAGGAGATAGGTACCCTAAGAGGTCCGTTCTTATGACCTCACCCAACGGTAAAGGAAAAGGTCCCCGAGAAGGGTTGGGTTCCTAGTTTGGGGCCAGAAGGTGTAACGTCCGTCTAAGAAATGACAGACTCGTGGTCCCTTCTTAAAATGCTGTATATTCTCATAGTTTAATTGCAAAACATGTGGAATCTGAATGTGTCACAATATACAATTAATACAGAGTTGTCTCGACCTTTTTTATACTGAGATTAATACTTCTTTGTAGTTTGTTTAAGTGTGACTTCCCGGAAGATTTTATATTGATCAGATTTTGACCTGTGATACTTATTAGTAACTTTCACAGTTCTAGGAACTTCAGTTTTTTTTTCGATCCCTTGACAAGGTTTAACTTTCTATGATTTCTATGTATGGTTGTTTTGTGTTACGTACTAAGACTTCATTTAATAAAACGATATCCTACTACATCACTACCAACCAGTCTACGTTTTCCTGGATTTCGAATCGACTCTTACTGCCTTGTCACACTCGAGGACCTAATACTACCAACGTGACACCAATACACCCTCTTAGAGTAACAAGCATCCCAATGTGGTTTCTGAAGTTTATACTAATCCCTAAAGGTCACCAAGTCCTTTTTTAAAAGAAGAGATATTATGGACGTTGAAAAGACATTCAAAGTCTAATTAAGTTATATCGAAAAGAAAACTTTTCATCTTCCTTCTGGATTATTCAGAAGAAGTGATTACCTGACACTTCGAATCCCTTTTCTTCTTCTGTTTAAACTGGGTTTATGAACCACCTATTAAGTGACTCTCCCTTGTGTCTTGTTCTCTTCAGTCTCCTGTCCTCCCCACCATGTACTCTCAGACCTCCGCGGCGGACTCCTGACCGTCCTCCGTCCACGTCGGTGTCTCGTGTGTCCCCGTCCCTCTCTTTCCGTCTCTTGACGTGTGAGAGACTTGTGTCTGAGAGACGAACCCATTCTTTCAACCGACTTTTGCCTTGTACCGACTCCTGTCTTTCAAATGTCTTGTGATCATAAAATCCCTACGGACCTCCTTGTTTCTACTTCGTTTCTCCGACTCTAATCTTTTGGTCCTCTTTAGTCATGGTATTTGTGCTCTCCCCTCGGAGCGAGTGCGACCCGTGATACCTCTCCGTCTATCCTACTTTGACGTTTCACAAGTATCGAACCCGCAGGTGTACCTTCCGTCGTCAGTCGAGGTATTTGTCCTAAAGTCCCCTCGTAAATTGTATCTTCGGTCTGACGCTACCTAACTCCTCATTTTCCACCCCTTTACCCGAGGTTCTCATGTATAATGGGAAAGTAATTCGACCTAAAAAGTTCGAATGTAAAAGTCACACTCTTTGTTATTCCACCCTTCCTCTTAGTAATTCGTCGAAATTTTTTTTTTTTTTTGAACTCTTTTTTCCATGGAACATATATGTAAATAAACGATACTCTTTCTTCTTCATTCGATCATTTTCCGGCTATTTCTTATAACTACCCTTCTATTGTGGTTCCTTCGCCCGTCCTCCGTTCTTTCATCGCCTCCTTAGCCGGCAAATCCTTTTGCCAAGGGCGACTCGAACTACCTTTCGCCCCCTTTCTGGTCGTTTACCCAACCTTATGCTCAGGACGGAGATAAAAGAAACAGTTCATCTCCTGTTCCGGAAGTCGACTTTCACTACCTCCACCATTCGCGAACAACCTTTGACTCTCCTCAATCCTCTCAAAAGTGTTTGCCGACAGTCCTCACTTGTGGTTTCGACCGACGACCTGGGGCGCTTCTTGCGGACTGCCCGCCGTCCCTCGGCCGGCGCAGGACCACCACCACTGACGTGCGAAGGGCCGAAGGTGGTCGCAGGGAGACGTCGGCCCGCGTCGGCGCCCACCTCAGCGGCGTGACTACGGTGAGTCCCGAAACAACCCCCCTCTCTTACCCCTTCGTTACCGACTCTCGTCAAGTCGCATCCTTACTTCGATCCGTTCCTCTCTCGACTATGCGGCTCCCTTTCAGCTCTCTGGTTCTCTTAGACTTACCGAGCCGCGCCGACCTCCTGCCCACCCCGGCACTACTTTCCGCCTTCGCGCCTGCCACGCCGAGGCGGCCTTTGCCCGACGTCTGAGGTCCGGCGGCTGCTCAAAGTCCCACACCGAGTCCACAGACACGGCCACATCTCTCCGCCAGTCCTTTGGCACCTCCGTCTCAGTAGGTATCCCTGTGACCCAAATAAGTTTTGTCCCCGTCTTAGTCCACACCTTACTGTACGCGTCGCCAGGATGGGTTCCGTGTGAGTCGTTCCTGCCCCCTCCTCCCCCTGCCCCCGAGTCTCTGTCACCCACCAGAGGGCGCTACGGTAGGAAAAGCGTCTCTGATAAATGTGTAGTAACAGAGATAGTTAAGGTCACCTTATACGTGGGAGAATAAGCTTGGATATGAGTTTACGCTCAATCTTTCACAATTTTCTCCTTTACATTCTTCGAGCCTCTACCAGATAGAAACATGACTAGATAGACTAACTTTAAACTACTATCCGCGTAAATTTAGTTTTCGACAAAAATCTTTTTGAATAATATGAATATTTACAAACCCCTTTTTTTTTTCCGACAGAACGAAAGGCACAAGAACGAATCTAGAGTGGAAGCGACACGAAGACCCGTGTGACGTCACTCCCAGCCTCCTGTCTCGTGCCTTTCGTTCTCCGATATTTGTCGTGGCAACGTCCGCGTCGTCGTAGGGCCGATGCGGACTCCCGGGGAGCTCGGATTGTCGCAGACACCCTTGACTCTGAGTGTGACGCCGACTTGTAGTACCGCCGGGGACACTTTGAACACATCCCACGGAAACCCTCCTAACTTTCGTCTGACTGGATTACGAAGTATCAACTGTCCGACGGTTCGCTAAGCCCTCACCACGACCTTTCCCGTTTCTTAGACTCACCCACTGTCTGTCTGCTCCGCACTTGCTGACCCACCTCGTCTCTCGACCTTTCCCACGCTCGCCTCTCGTCGGGTCTCCGCAGCGCCCCACCTCAACATGTCGCACACTCTGCACCCGGTAGTTTTCCCTCTTGTCTGAAGGGCGTCTCTTGGCGCCGGGGACGCAGACGAACTTGTCACGACGGTCGAAGGCCAACAGTGTCGTTGGTACCCAGTCCTGTGGTCGTACGGTCTCACGCAAGAACTGAACGACCAGAAACTTGCTCCTCTTAAGTTTGTGGTACGTCATCCCGGTTTTGAGTCAGACGACTCGAGTTCAAAAGCGGAGGACGCAGCTCAGAATCGACGTTGAGATGGTGACCGGTCGGAATGTGCCGATTCAGAGAGTGGTTCTTGAGAAAATATTCACACACGGTGTGCGAGTCAGTGCGGGTCGGGAAACGTTGTGGGACAGACATGGGTGGTCTGGGGAGACAGGGACCCTAAGCCACTCTTGTAACGTCGCCCACCGGTAAGGGGTGAGACCCCTAGAAGGACTGGGTCTCTGACTTGGGTGCGGAGGACGCAGAGGACGTGACGTTTACCCAAGGAAGGTTCGACTCGGTGACCCTCCGGGGGAAAATATTCACTAGAGTAACTTCTCTATTCATTGACGACCCTCCCCTCTACCTTCCCGTTTCGACTCTTTTTTCCCTCCACTTGAGTCGTGACCCTACTTCTTGACAGGATCCTCTGTTCTTTGGGATTCCTTTTCCCCTGCTACGACGGGTACTTTCACTTTCACTTCAGCGAGTCAGACCGGCTGGGCGACGCTGGGCACCTGACGTCGGGCGGTCCGAGGAGCCGGGTACCCTAAGAGGTCCGTTCTCATGGCCTGACCCGACGGCAGGGGACGACGGGTACCTGGGGGATTTACGCGACAGACGAGGGGGTGGGGTCGAGAGCGAGGTGCAGTGACGGTCACCTGTCCGAGGAGACAGAATCTCGTACAGTCAGACCACTGGGACTTATACACTAGTGAGTCCACTTCTTTTCGACACGAAACCTTTATTTCACTATTATAACTCTTCCGTAGACCCTTGGATTAATTATCACTGTCCTTTTTTTACATAGTGGAACCATACCGGGGTACCTTTCCACGTTCGGAAATAAGTCTACTATTTAACTCGTTCTGAGTCCAAGTATTGTCTTTATTGGCAGATTGTATCCTCGGACGTGAATGGAAAGCTTATAGTTTATGAAAAAGACGTTTTTCAGGTAACCGTTACGACTCAAGTATTAGGAACACCCTACACAAATATAGTCTGTCTTGAGAAAAGTCAACTCTAACCTCAGGACCGACGACAAATTTTCTAAATATTTTTTAATAAGAACCCGACATTTCCATACAGATGAGAAAAATGTGTACTTTATTTTGCACATATTTTAGTATTTTCTTAAACTTGCGCTACTACGAAAAATTTCGTCCTTGTCACGGTGTATATCAGAGGGTAGGAAGGAGTCTCGTCCCGGATACCCGCTTCAATTAATTTCCTCAATCACTTTATTTATTTAGTGGAATTTTATTTTGATAATTGTCTTCTATTACTTAAACAGATTACGTACATGATTTATTAAGTAAAATGGTTACATTCTACATTCAACTGACACTTATAGTTTCCTATTTTGTGTTTGTAAATCGAGGTGTGATAGAGTGGTTTAAAATCGATTGTGCATTCCTTTTATAACCGAATGAACTATTAAATGTTTATTTAATAGTTTTTAACATAGACCTTATGGGCGTTATGTCTTTAGACTTACTCTGTACTAGGAAACGAAATTTCCCCTCTCTTGTATAATTAAATAATCACTCTACCCCTAAAAGGATTTAACTCAGAATGTCAGAGAAAGAGATCTTGTATAACAGAAATGGACTCATAGTCTTCTCAAAGGTACAGAACTCTTCCATAATTTCACTTCGCGGACATTTTTCCGTTGTTCCTCTCGTCAGTCGTTCGTCACCGTTTGTTCTTCTCTTGATTAAAAATTTTTCACCTCTAAAGTGACAACGACCAACACAAACACATAAACAAACAATCGTGCGTCCCGCCGTCACTGGACGCGCTGACGGGATAACTACACAAATCTTGTTCTGGTCAGTGACCCCTTTCGTAGTGTTTGACCCCTTAAACACTTAGTGACCGACGACGACGACGACGACTCAGCGAAGTCGGCACAGGTTGAGACACTCTGGGGTAGTTGCCGTCGGGTGGTCCGAGGGGGTAGGGACCCTAAGAGGTCCGTTCTTGTGACCTCACCCAACGGTAAAGGAAGAGGTTACGTACTTTAGTTACCGATGTTTCACTTTATACAAATTGTTAAAACCAAACGAGTAAGGACCCCTAGTTAAATTATTAATGAGTGACTAATTTGGACTTGGTCTTAGTTTTTATCAGAGTATTTTTTACTTTTGAAACGAATTACTTTGTCCTCCGTTCTAACCCCGACTGATGTATACGTGGTTCTGTATTTTCGTTCTCTAAAGGGACCACCGGGTCACCGATGCTGAGACATGGAGGTCACGGTCCCCAGGGTCCGAACTAAGGACCAGCCCCTTGATCCAGGGCTCACGGTGTTGATTCCGGACCACGGTGGTTAATTATTTATTAAAAAATTCCGTATTTTCCCTTTTGATCAATAACTCATAGATCGTTTATAATTTATCCTTCGTTTTGACCCTAAACTCTCTATCTTAAAAACTAGGACGTTAATAAACTCTCCGAAGGGACCACTGAGTCACCATTTCTTAGAAGGACGGTTCCGTCCTCTGTATTCTCTGTACTCAACCTTCTAGGGGACCTCTTCCTTTACCGTTGGGTGAGGTTATAAGAACGAACCCTTTAGGGTACCTGTCTTCTCGGACCGACCGATAGCAGGTACCTCACTGTTTCCCGACCTGTACTGACTCGTTGATTTGTTTGTTTTTTAATGAACTTAATTCGTCAAACCCAAAGGAAAAGGTCGTACCGAGAGTTATTGGGGTAATAAGATTATTAACAGGGATACGGGTAGAACTAAAGAACGATGTAAAATAGACGGAAAAAGGTCCGGGAGACAGAGACCCTAGACTTTACGTTTTGTCGAGGCAATTATCCTTCATTATTTTACACGGTACGCACACTGTTAGTGAGTACGTCGGAGACCCCGTCTGTCGCGTAGGACGGAGGAGCCGTGCCCGCCCGTCACGCGCCTCGTCGTAAATAGAACATAAGGGGGCTGGTTAGCAGACCTTCTAGATTTATTGACGGTCCGTTGCCACCTAAACAAGGTAACGGAGTCAAACACTGAGGGTCTTAGAGTAACCAAATTAAAAGACATTTTTCTACATCGAAACGGAATTCCCTGGAAAGCCCGAAACACACACTCCTCGACCTCATCCATCTTCAGCCTTCCTGACGAGACTACGTCCCATTTCTCTGTGCATACCCTTAAAGTGATTTGGTTACAATGATAGTCCCGGAGACACTCTCTAAAGATGAAGTTTCGGAGTCTGGGGATTAATATCGTGGCAGAATAATCGAACCCCTCTTGTCTTGTCGAGTCTTTCCCTATACTTTTGAATATTTCCGATGATCATAGTAACAATCAGAATTTTACGGTGTTTCTCAACCTTGGATCGGAGTTAAAGATGTAGGAGAATTAGGTCCTACTATTATACTCTACCTTACTCCCTCTTCCGTTTCAGATGTCACGTTTAAACCATGTGTGTAATCAAGATAACATCTAAATTTTAAGTGTTTACTCCAGAAACGTCTGTAGTTCCTGATACGGACCTTCGGACCCACAGTAAAAAGGGGATCAAGATCCGTCAACACCCCGTCCTTCTCGTGGTTGTGGGAAAGAGCAGGAAGTCCCGGAAGTCCCTATAACACCAGTGGAGAAGGGTCGACTGGGTCAACTGATCTTATAAGGTCCCAAGCATTAAGACGGAGTGCCAAAACACCAGTCCCAGTGACACTGACACTAATCAACTGTCTTGTGGCTTTAATGGCTATATACCCTGAAGGGACTTGTAGGTCACCAATTCTGCGGGGGAAGGTTTCGCCCTCGACGTCTAAGGTAGGGACCAGCCCTTTGATGTTAGGGTGTACGGAGCACACACCCGTTTGTGTGCTTTATCTTCGTTATGACATTGTGTAAGTCATTCCTGAAGTGTTTTGCAGGTGCAGTTTGTTTTTTTCAGAGTTTTTTTTCTTTAACGATTAAACAGTGATTCTTTCCTTCCAAGCTGTTCCTGGGAGGAAGGGTACCTCAAATAAAACATTAGTGTTCCCCTCCTTTGTTTTCTTACTCAAAATAATGAACCTAATACAATAATACCCCGAAGGGACCACCGAGTCTACCATTGTTTAGATGGACGTTACGTCCTCTGGATCCAAGCAAGGGACCCAACCCTTCTAGGGGACGTCTTCCCTTTCCGGTGGGTGAGGTCCCAAGAACGGACCTCTTAGGGGTTCATGTCTCCATGGACCACCCGATGTCAGGTACCCAGTGGTTCTCATCAAAAAAATTAAGAATGAGTAACCATTGTAAGTACAATTTTCAAGCGGAGAGTCTTGGGGGTCTTGACTTTTTCCTTTTCAACGTCTCTTTTCCGACGTAACAGTCAGTGGAGGCATGCTCTGCCTTTCTTCGTGATCGGTCGAAAACAAGTGACTTGAATTTGAACCCGCCGGGGCAACGTATAAAGGAAAGATTTTATTCGGGACCTTCAACCTCCCAGGTAACGATAGTAGAAACTCTTTCTAAATTGGTTCTCTTCCGACTCTTTTGCGCCTTTCAGTGTAACTAACAATGCACTACGACAGAAATCATTTTACATACGCCGAAACACCTTTTTGGGAAACTTACCACAGACGAGGAGACTCAAGATTTGCGAAACGACTGATGGAGTGCTTTTGTTGGATCCTTAATTGAGTTAATTGACTTCGAATTGTTCCTCTTTCCTTAGAAGAAAAACTGGTTTTAAAGACAGTCTGATTGAAAAATTTAAAGGGCGACGATTCAGTGAAGTCAGCACAGGCTGAGACACGCTGGGGTATCTGCCGTCGGGTGGTCCGAGGGGGCAGGGACCCTAAGAGGTCCGTTCTTGTGACCTCACCCCACGGTAAAGGCAGAGGTTACGTACGTTCACTTTTCACTTTCACTTCAGCGAGTCAGTACGGGCTGGGAGTCGCTGGGGTACCTGACGTCGGAAGGTCCGAGGAGGCAGGTACCCTAAAAGCTCCGTTCTCATGACCTCATCCCACGGTAACGGAAGAGGCGTCGACAGAAATTTTTTTTTAACGGGTTCCAGTGGTAACCTATCTAGTCGATAAACTCTTATACACCTACATGGTCTTTGTCTGAGTGAACGAAGATTTTGTAACACAAAAAATTTATTACTTACCTTTAGAATAAAATAATCAATAATCTAACTAAAAAGGTTTCAGTTACGGACATAAATAGTCTTATGACTGAAGTCCTATTCACTTCGAAATACCGTTTCATGAAACTCGAGGGAAAGTCAAACGACTGAAGTCTGTTTGTCGAGAAGGAGAACCCCTATAAACCACCACAGATCCCTGTGTAAAATAAAAGTGCTACACCCTCTCCACACACCTACTATAGGTTGTCCTTCCCCGGTCCCCACGACGTTTTGGAGGATGTTCCGTGTCCCGTCGGGGAGTTTCTTAAGAGACTGGGTCTTCCAGTCATCTCGTTTCCGACTCTTTGAGACGAAATCTTGTTCTGGAAGGACGCAAATGGTCGTGTCTCTCCCACACTGTTGGGGACGTATTTTGGTCCCTTTACCACGGTTGAGGTCCCAATGACACTCGTAGTTTCTTCTACGTGCCTCTCGAATAGGACCTCGGACTCGGACTGCCTCGAGGGTCGACCGACAACAATGGTAACGCAATCGCACTCCTCGAGTCGCGTCTCCAATCCTTGGTGAGGTCGAGACCCTGACGTCGTAAGAATCTGAGACGCCAATAAGGGATCGTAGTCAATGACCACCTCGTCAGGTCTCTCACTTTGTTCAGAAAGGTCGAAGGGACTGACGTGTTTATTGGGAGTTGTGCATGAATTCACACTTTCCAATGTCGTCCCTAGGGAAGGGAGAACGCGACCAAATACTTGATTTCATTCTCCTCCTTAGCCGCCCGTCTTCAAACCCGTAGTTTCAAGGTTGCACGTCGAGCCGGGGCCATAGAGTGGACGACGACTGGGTGACTTAAAGTTACCGTTTAAGGACTCGCTTCCCCCTCTTCGGTATTGGAAAAACGGAGGGACGTCAGAGAGAGTCCCATCACCCGTCCTCACTCAATTATTCGACAAAGATTTGCACCACCCCTCCCACTACGACCACTGTAGTAGGTCTGACATGACAATACAGTAAGCACCCGTCCAGTGGTCACGGATTCGATCCTGAGGTGACCGGAAAGAAAATCGAGAAGGAAGAGTAGGTATGATGAGTCCACACGCACGTAGGAGTCAGGACAGACTGAGGAACGTTGGGGTACCTGACATCGGATGGTCCTAGGAGAAAGGTACCCTAAAAGGTCCGTTCTTGTGACCTCACCCAACGGTAAGGGAAGAGGTCTCCTAGAAGGGCTGGGTCCCTAACTTGGGCCCAGAGAACGCAGGGGACGTAACCGTCGTCCAAGAGAGGGCGGCTCGGCGGTAGTGAGTCCGACTCCGAGAGAGGAAGGCACATGTGGACCTTACAGGTCGTTTCGAGTTCACGATTCGGGGTACGGGCGTCAAAGACTAAGTCATCCAGACTCGATCTCGGCTTCTAAAACGTAAGGATGACTCTAGAGGTCCACTTCGACCGTACCCTTTGGGTGAAACTTTGTGTGTGATTCCGTACCATAGTTTCGACGTCAAGACCTTTCCAAGGTCGAATTTCTCGTCCCTAACGTTCGGCGTAAGAAAGGAGGGGGACCTGCTCCAGGTGACTCTCCAGAAGGTAATGTACTTTGGTAACGTCCCGTTATAAGAGAACCCTTTTCGACAAACGGGACTACTAGTTAATGTTTTCGGTGCCAACCACTACGTCAGCTCTGACTGGAATAGTTAGACTCTTCGTGTCAGTGGGGAGCGTGGGTTCGCTTGGTCCCGGTCGCGTCACTTCTCCGAGTCTCTCCTTTTCTTGTGCAAAAGTGAGGGAACTGACGACAGCTAGAGAGACTTGTCCAACCTCGTTTTCAGGCGCAGACGACGTCGCTCCCTCCGGTACCACTTTACCTCACGTCGGATCTCTCCCTCTTCTCTTTCTCGAGGCTCACGCAAAGGACACCCATAATGCGCCGAAGAAAAAAATTAATCTCACATCAGTGGAATGTTACAACACAGTCAAAGGTGACATGTTATTGTACGCACGCTTCAGCAGCGTCAGCACAGGCTGAGAAACGTTGGGGTACCTGACGTCGGGCGGTCCGAGACAGGTACTCTAAGAGGTCCGCTCTTGTGACCTCACCCAACGGTACGGGAGGAGGTCCCCTAGAAGGACTGGGTCCCTAGTTCGGACGCAGAGAATGCAGAGGACGTGACCGTCCGCCCAAGAAATGGTGGTCGCGGTGGACCCTTCGGGACTTAGTCGACAGTCACGTGTATATAGGGGGGTGGGGTTCAGAGGAGGGGTGGGTGGGACAAGGTGGGGAGGCCCAATAGTGGCTTGTGGTTCGACTCGAGGCACGACGTGTCCTCGAAGGGTGATCGACAGACAAAATGTGTACCACCAGATGTATACTATAAATATAAGTAAGTAAAAAATTTAGGCTCCGAAGTAAAGAAGTCGGAACCTACATTGATAGTTTATTGAGTGTTGTTTTTCCTTTTCAAGAAAACCGGGTCGTAAGAACGAGAGTTTCGAGATTCCGAGAGAAGACCGTTGTTGTAATACTATGGAAAAACTTTGCTGTAACTAGAAGAAATCGTGCTGCAAAGATATAAAGACGAGAGTATAAGTGTGGGTCCCGTATCAGAGTGACAAGGACCTCCACCTGAAAGGTCGAAGTCATCAGAAACTATTAAGACAAAACTCAGGGTTCGTTTGTGTAAATACCCTGGATGATAAAGAGTTTAGAGGGTCTAAAGATTCGACTTTATATCGTCTTTACGACAACGACAAATCAGTGATTCAGTCTACACTGAGAGACGCTGGGGACCTGTCATCGGACGGTCCGCGGAGAGAGGTACCCTAAAGGGTCCGTTCTCGTGACCTCGCCAGACGGTAAAGGAGGAGACCCTCTATAAGGGTTGGGTCCCACCCTTGGGTGCAGAGGACGCCACCGACCGCATAAGAGACGGCGACTCGGTGGCACCTTAGGGGTCTTCACGACAATGTCATTTTGTCTAAAGTGCAACCTGTCAGACAAGTTCCCCGGTACAAAGTCCTTCTTTCTGACACACAATGTAAGAGAGAGAAGTTTATTAAAAGTTCTGAAGCACAACTGACGGTTTTTGAGTATCATAAATTTACTTTAATTAGTGAGAATCCTTTCATTGAAGTTTTCGTTTTGGTATTATTAAGAAAGGTTTATGAATGTCTCCTTTAATGTAAATTATTTCGTGACACCCGTGTAGTTGTATAACTATGTTTGGGAGAAACCCCTGGATGGACTCACCAGGTCACCCCCAGACTTTCGACAAACCATTAAAGTCTTAGGTTTCATGCTTTTGTGTCAGAAGTCATGTAAAGGGGATTTGGTTCAGGGCTGACAAGAACAACAAAATATTTACGTCGAAAATGATAAAATGGGGGTCCACCCTTTCCCTGCAAAGTACAAAAAATTTTAATAAGAAATTTAGTGAAAGATTTTTTCGTTATTAGTGTTTAAAAATAAAAGATTAAAAAATCAGTAGGAGAACTGAAAAGTGTTTTGACAACAGTATAACTTCTCTTCTCTTCGATGGGTCCTTACACAAGTAAGTTTGTTAATTCATGTATGAAAATCCCGAGTCCAAAGAGAAGATACCGTCTCTTTGGTATGGTCTATTTATTAGTAATGTCGCTTTGTAGTCGGTTCTCGAAGAATCTAGATCGGCAAGAGTTCGTTATCAAAATTTTACTGGTTGACAAGGTCCATTATATGTCAATCTACGAGAGCGTGTCTGTGCGAGTATGAGATACGTTTTACGGTTCTTCATCCAAGGTGACGTGCAGTAACGAAGACAAAAAAAGAGACACGTTCACGAAGCATCAAAGGTCTTTACTTTCATTCAAAGTAAGGGGAGCAGACTATGTTTCTGACTTAGGGTGACGTTTATTCATGGTTATATATACCGACTTAATGAACAAAAAGTGGGATTTAAAGGTAGTCTACTGTATCTTAATTATAATCTTTTAATTGTACGATGGTTTTGACTGAAAAAAGAGGATATTAAAGAAAAAGGTCGTTGAATTTTTTTTTAATTTGTGTGTTTTTATATTAATTTACATTTGTTCAGTAGTTGTTTGTGAGTCACTAAACCCAGGGTCAATTTATTGATTTGACTTCTCCTTTTGATTAGTGTAGGTGTAGGTCGACGTCTTTTGCCGTAGTAGTGTCACGAGGTTCCTACGGCGATAGGGCACGTCGTCGCTTCCTTTTAAGAAAAATTTAGTACGTCTCTGAATTTAATTAGAAAATAAAGTGATTTTGACGTTTTTACGAATGTTTTGATTATATGTCTATACCTTAATTAAATATTAAAAGTTCAATTGTACTTAGTCTACGAATACTTCCAGAAATTTAGGATTTGTCTTTTAAATTCCTACAGTTTCAGGTCCCTTCTGACTTCGGATAAGTGAATGAATACCACGTAAAGTTGAACTCTTTAAAAAAATAAGGAACGAAAGAAAACAATTGTATGAAAAACACAGTTTGGTTTGTCTTATCCATACAAGAGTCATTTCGAAAAATTTTCAGATTAATTTTTCATTCTTTTTATTTAAAATTTCGTACTCTTTTTGGTCCCTGTTTGTGAAAATCATTTTGTACTTTAATATAACTTTTATAAAGTACCTAGATTCGAATAATATGGTTTAACTATTTAACACACGGAATAACAAACTAGTTTTATAAAGAAGAATCCTATTAAGACAGACGTGTTCTTTTTCATTGGTACAAAGTACCATGTAATGACTCCCCTTTTTTACGGAGGACAAAAATGACTTGATTTCATGTGTCTCTCCTTTTTTGACTTTGATGTCAACTTGTCTGAATAAAAAATGAGAATAGTACATTCAGTTTACATTACGTAAGTTTAGAAAGGTAAAAAAAGTTTTTGTATCAAATTTTAAAACTGTTTAAGGATTAGTTTATTCAACTCTATCTGTTAATTTTGTCTTAAGTTAAGATTGTAGTTCTTGCAAATATGAGGTTGTATATTACGGAATTTATTCTTGTAGTATTTATATCTTAAAATCTGATCAGGTATTAAGGGACTAGGACAAAGAGAAGAGGTTCTACCTTGTCCTGCACAACCCACCAGAGCCTACGGGAGACTCACCGTCCGCGGGGATAGGAGTCACGGGGTCCCATTCGCCGATGTCTGTCGCCTCTGTCTCCTCGACCCTCCTCCCGCCTGGGTCCCGGTGCGACTCCCTGCCCGAGAGCTGTCTCTGCGTGAGTGACGGGAGAGAGGGGTGGGCGTGACGAGAGACAGAGACACAGAGAGATAGACACACACAGAGAGAGACAGAGACACACAGAGAGACAGAGAGACAGAGACAGAGAGACACAGAGAGACAGAGAGAGGTAGAGAGACACAGAGAGAAAGACAGAGAGACACACAGACAGAGACACACACACAGAGAGACACACAGAGAGACAGAGAGACAGAGAGAGACAGAGAGACACACACACAGAGAGAGAGACAGAGATAGAGAGAAACAGAGAGAGAGACAGGGACACACAGAGAGACAGAGAGACACAGAGAGACAGAGAGACACAGAGAGAAAGACAGAGAGACAGAGAGACACGGAAAGAGACAGAGACACACACACACACAGAGAGAGACAGAGACACACACAGAGAGAGACAAAGAGACAGAGAGAGACAGAGAGACACACAGAGAGAGACAGAGAGAGACAGAGAGACACACAGACAGAGACACACACACACACAGAGAGAGACAGAGAGACAGACACACACAGAGAGACAAAGAGACAGAGAGAGACAGAGAGACACAGAGAGAGACAGAGAGAGACAGAGAGACAGAGAGAGACAGAGAGACACACAGACAGACACAGACACACACACAGACACACAGACACACAGAGAGAGACAGAGAGATAGAGAGAGACGAGACAGAGACACACACACACAGAGAGAGACAGAGAGAGACAGAGAGACACA